>CAMPDV010001540.1:0-101159 GCA_946699065.1 Loxodes magnus
CAATTTTTCTGCATTTACAAAATAAGATTTTTTTCTTCTTCACGTTTCATTTTTTATAAGTGACAAAGAATTCTTTTTTTCAAAGTTAATATTTTTCAATACCTGCTATTTTTGAAGACCTTTTGATTTTTTTAAAATTAATTAATAATAATAATAATTAATTATAGTAATCCCACCTATCAATAAGGTTCATCACTTTTTAAAGTTTAATAGTTTTGTTAAAATTTCCATTTCCAATCTTCTTCTGGTTCTTCTTCTTGAAGCACATATCTATCTTTGCTGTGTTCTCCATATTTTATTTTCTTAATCTTGCTTCAATCAATCTTCATTCCAAGCATTTGTTCATTTCTTCTTTTCCCTGCCATAATCACATTTTCTAAAATTTCATGCCCTGCGTACATCTTTCTTCTATAAATTCTTCCTTCCGCAGTGCAATATAGTTTACTTATGGTTCTTTATAACTTTAAATTTTCTGCTTTCTGTTTTTATTGAAATTAGAAGCACTTTCTTACTTTGTGTCCTGGTCTCTTGCAATATCAGCATTGCAGTATTTTCCTATAGGGAATATCTTTTATTGCAGGCTGTTTCTCCACATCCATAGGATCATTCCCCTGTATATTTTGGAAAAATATGCTTTCAGTTAGTTCTGCGAATTAGTCTAATTTTTTCTCTAGCTCTTTTATTTTGTTGTTTCCTGTCTATTTTTTTCATTTTTCATTTATTCTTATTAATTGTACATCAGGTACTCTATTTTTCTTTCTAGTTCTTGAACTTTTCTTAGGAGGTTGAAATTTTCTTATTACAGCAATTGGAGTGCTTAAAATATATTTTATTGCTCATAAGATGAATCCTTTTGAGAAGAGGTTTTTTACAAGAAGTTTTCCATTTTTTCTATATATAATCAAAGTGATTAGTTAAATGGTTATATTTCAAAAGTTTTAAGCATTTAATTTTATTCTTTTTTTAATTTAATTTTCTTTTTTTTTAAGGTGATGTTTTTCTCTAGTCATTTTTCCTTAATTTGTGATGTTTTCTTCATTACAGTTTTTTTGTTTTTAAATCCATTTCGAATCAGTTTAGAAGTTTCACTTTTGTTTCGCCTTGCTTTTTTGACTTTTTTATCTGATGTTTCACGAATCTTACTTATAATTCGTTATTAACATCTCTCAAAGTATTTTTCATTAAATTCGTACATCATATTTTTAATGAAAATTCCTCACTATTTACTAAGATAAAAAAAAATTTTAAATATTTTTTCGAATGTTGTATTTTTCAATATTATTGGTTTTTCCTCTTAACTCTTCTTTACATCTTTTTTCATACTGAATCAACAGAAATTTTATTAATAAGGTAATTATTTTTAATTTTAAAAATTTATAAAAGAAAGAAATATCAACAACGAGACAAGGTAAAGCTAGAACTTACTAGATTTTATAAAGAATTTAAAAAAAATTTTAAATAAAAGGAGATAAAAAAGGTAAATTTTCGTGACTTCAGATAATTAGATTATAGTATTTTTTAAATATTTAGGTTTGCTTTTCAAATTAAGATTTATTTTAGAAAAAATAAATATGAAAAGAAGATATTAAAGAAAAAATTGAGAAAAGTAGTAAGAGTATAGAGATCATAGAAAATGTTTAATTATGTTTCTTAATCTGAGAAATAATTGTTTCCTTACGTTTTTAACGCAAGTGCTACTTACCAGCTTAAATTTCTTTGTAGATTTCATATATGATATATAAAATATCATTATCAATTAGATACTTTGTTTGTATGATTTCCTTTTGTATGAATTTACCTCTTGTTACTTTAATTAACTAAATTATTTGTTAAAATTTTCAGTTATTTTCTAAATTCTTTTGTAATAATACTTTCATATTTAATTAGATTGTTCTAGTCTTAGATTCAAATGTTATAAATCTTCATTTTATCAAAATCAAACTTATGATATTTCTTTATTCTAATATATTATTATAGCATAACACTATTATTTCTGGTCTCACCTTTATTTGGCTTACCACTTATTAGTTTGTTAATTTATTGTTTAAAAATAATTTATCACATTAAATTTGCTTGTATCTTCATTATCATGTTTCTTGATATTTTTCAGATTTTTTCCATGATTTTTTTAGATAGGCCTAATCGCTATCATTTTCATTGAAATAGTTTACTGCCTTTTAGATATAAGGAGCTTTTTTGCTTAGTTTGAGTTTTTTTCAGATTAAGTAAACATTAACTTGTCTTGCTTATTTTAAGCATATCTTACCATTTGAATTATTAATCTCTTTTATTTTTATTAAAATTGGTAGCAATTTCTTACTTTATATAATGAAAGCTTGCAATGTCAACATATCATTATTTTCCGATAGGGAATATATTTTGTTGCAGTTTGTTATTCTATTTCCAATGAATCACTTTCTTTAAGTTTTTCTGGTTTAGTATTTTCAAATTTTAAATTTCTATTGCTATTTGTTCTGTCTGTAAAATTCCACATTAAATTTGTTGCAAGTGCGGGTTTAGAGCAATTCCTATCGTAGTGTTGAATTTTCCTATTTTACAATTTCTATAGAATTTTACAATTCATTAGTTAGTTTATAAAAATCTTTAATTACTTTTGTTATTTCTTAATTCTCTATCTAAAGATGGCAGAGATTATTGACTACATCCTACTAAGTTTTATAAGGTTTTGTTGGTGAAGTCTGTTATTTCTTAGGTACCATTTTATTTTTATATAATATATCTAAGAAATGTTTTTAAATAGTATACAAGCAGTACAGCTGATATGCTCTATGCAGATGAAGTGCATCCTTTTATTTTTCTTTATATATTCTATATAATTTATTTAAATTATCTCTTCTATTTATTTAAAATCCATTATATGATGTTTCAATCTATCTTATTATCTTTTCTATTTTTTAAATTGAAGAATTAAAATTTTTTTTTTTTCAGCTTCTTTTTATCGCTTCTCTTTCATAAAGATATCTTTTTAATGATTAATTTTTTTTAAATTTTTAATTTAATTTTTAATTTAATTTTTAATTTAGCTAATGTTAAATACTTTTGTCTTTGCAATTTTTTTAATTTTAAATTACTTCTTGTCCTCTTACATTTCTCTTATTCTCTTTTACTCTTAAACTCCTTAAAAATCCTATTATTCTTTTCACATTACACTTTAATTTACGTTTACTTCGTTGTCTTTCAAATTTTTATGTTCCTTTTTTATTTTAAATTAATATAATAATATAATAATGTGGCATCACCTTTATTTAGCTTGCCATAAATTAGAGTTTATAGAGTTTTGTAGTAATTAATAGGTCTCGAGATCGTATTATACTTGATTTTTTTAATCGTAAATTCTTATAACATTTTTATTTTCTCCTCTTGCTAATTCTTGTAAGTCAAATTCAGATTGTATCTCTCAATGCCTTTTAGATTTTTGAAGTTTCTAAGAATGGTTAAAATATTTTTTCTTGAAAGTCTTCTAGTTGTCAAGCGTAAGATCTTAAATAAATTTTAGATTTCTCTTTCAGTTACTTAAGATTGCTTCTTCTTAAATCGTTAACACTAATTAAACTTGTGTCCATACTTATAGCAATATCAACATTTAATTTTTCTTTTCTAATAGAATAAGTTTTAATTCAGATTCTTCTCCTTATGATTCTGAATTTGATAGTTAACTGAGCTTGATATGCTCCAGTTAACTGATCCTCTGGGAAAAATTTTATCTTAAATTTCATTCGATTTGACCAATTTACCTTTCTATCTATTTCTAAGGAAATAGTCTACTATTTAATTTCTTGCTTAGAATCCTATTAATTTACCAATTAGTTAATGTTAGCATGAGAGATTAAATTATTTATTTAAAGTCTTAAACTTTTTTTACTAACTTCTAATTATCCAATTGAAACAATAGAAATAGTTAGCAAAGTCTGGTTAATTATTAGATTTTGTTGGAGAATTCTATTATTTCTTAGATGCCATTTTATATTATATTATATTATATAATAATTTATTATTATTTTTTAATCAAGTAAAAACCAAAACATCCAAGATTAGTCCATTTTTAAAATTCTTCTATAGTGTGAATCTCCAAAAATAACTCTACACTTTTCCTTTCTCTCTTAATTATATTTCTTTTTTGGTTTCTTTTACTTATTTAATTAGTTATCTCTTTTCATCATTATCTATCCTTATATTCAAATTATTTATACTTCTAACAATAGTTTATAAGATAATTCTTCTTTAACTTAGTTTTTCTTATCGATAAGTCTAAATAATTAAATTTATAAATATTTTAATCTTTTTATTATATCGGAACTTACTTTATTCTATTTTCTAAATTATTTTTTCATTATTCATGATTCTATTATTTTTTTATTTAATATACTTACGTTTTACCCCTTTTCCTTAATTTTTCAAAATTTTTTAGTCCGTTCCAAAATTTTAGTCCATCAAAAAAAATCTCTTGCAGTGTAAAACGCTGAGCAAAAAAAGGCTTTCACCATTTTTCCCTTTATAACACTTCTCATTTTCTTAAAAAATATTCCCCTCTAACATCCGACTCATCCCAAAAACACTCCATTAATCTTTCCTTTCACCTTCTCTTATCACCAAATTACCTTTTACTCATTTTCAAAAATCAAAAAAAATTTTAGATTCCTTTCACTCAAAAATTTTTATTCTCGCTCATTCATAAAATTTTTTAGGGAAATAAATTTATAATTTTTTATTCCTAACTCCATTTTCATTTAACCAAAAAATTTTTGTCCCTTTCTTAAATTTTTTACCTTTTTTCAACAAATATACAATACAATTATTTTCATCCCTTTTACCCATTATTCCCTCCCACACCCTATCCACTTTAACCCTCCTCTAGTCCATCAAAAAAAATCAAAAGTAGTGTAAAACGCTGAGCAAAAAAAGACTTTTACATTTTTCATGAATTTACAACCACTTCTTTACACTTCCTTGCACCTCTTTATACTTCTAATCTACTTCCTTTAACTCCACTATCTCTTTCTACGCACTCATTTATTTTACACCCCTTCTCCCCTCTTTCAAATTTTTTATTCTCTTAAATTTCACCCCTTTATTATCTTTTCTTCTTTACTTCAAAAATTTTTCCCTTTCTTACTTACATTTTTTTCTCTTACAAAATAAAAATTTTTTTCTTTTTTTCTTTTTTTCTTTTTTTCTTTTTTTCTTTTTTTCTTTTTTTCTTTTTTTCTTTTTTTCTTTTTTTCTTTTTTTCTTTTTTTCTTTTTTTCTTTTTTTCTTTTTTTCTTTTTTTCTTTTTTTCTTTTTTTCTTTTTTTCTTTTTTTCTTTTTTTCTTTTTTTCTTTTTTTCTTTTTTTCTTTTTTTCTTTTTTTCTTTTTTTTTTTTTCTTTTTTTCTTTTTTTCTTTTTTTCTTTTTTTCTTTTTTTCTTTTTTTCTTTTTTTCTTTTTTTCTTTTTTTCTTTTTTTCTTTTTTTCTTTTTTTCTTTTTTTCTTTTTTTCTTTTTTTCTTTTTTTCTTTTTTTCTTTTTTTCTTTTTTTCTTTTTTTCTTTTTTTCTTTTTTTCTTTTTTTCTTTTTTTCTTTTTTTCTTTTTTTCTTTTTTTCTTTTTTTCTTTTTTTCTTTTTTTCTTTTTTCTTTTTTTCTTTCTTTTCATTAAATCACTCGTCTCAAACACTCTTCACTTACTCTTCACTTACTCTATTCATACTCTAAGTATATTCTATACATACTCTTTATAGACTTTATTTATAAACTCTATTTATATAATATATATACCATTTAATTATATAAATAATTTATATTATATACTTTATAATACTCTAATATACTTTAATATTCTCTAATAAGCTTATAATACTCTAATATACTTTATATATACTTTAATTTACTTTATAACTTAATAACTTAATAATATAATTTCTTAATTACTTAATAACTTATAATATAATTACTTAATAACTGTCCTCATTAAGAGATTCAATTCACATCCAATTGCATAGATTTCCACTCTCTATCCTTCAAAGCACCAACTTTTATGTCGTAATAATATATCACATTTGCCTATGTGTAAGAATCATTACTCCACATCCATATAACATTATTCACTTATTGACCATTGTATCAGAAACCAGTAGGTAATTAAGGATATTAACTACCATCCCTTATCATGGACCTAGTGTCAAACACACAAGTTTACTAAAGATGATTATTGTTGTCCCAAATATAAGCACACTCAGTCTCATTCACTCACACACTTGCCAATCAAGCTGCCGGCTTAGGTAACTACATCCCATACTACTAATACACACTCAACATCACGTCATATGATGATACCAAATTTGAATTGCTGAAATTATTAGATAAATCTGAACTTTATATTACACCACCCACTATCCATACTCTCTCATGTGATACCCATATTCCATTAGCATTGATACAATCCTTATTACTCAACAATGACACAGACTTATTCAAAACTATGTCGTACACCTCCAATGAATTGTAGTAATTTCAATAAGGATGAGATGAACCAGAATAAGATTACGGATCCACCCCTCCTAATATATACAACAATCTGTCATTGTCATATCCCATTTATCTAATTACTCTTGGCTAGATCAAAGAAGCTGAGGCTTTTATCACTGAATCACTACCAATAGTTATTTATAAGATCTTATCCAGATGTGATTTAGTATCGTAACCACCTACCTAGATTAGTAACTCATCAGAGATCTAATGTGTCGAGGATCAATTTTGAGTGATTGGAGTCATTGATGCTACCACATTGTAAACACAGGAGCCATTGATACCGTCCAACTTGTAACTTTAGATCTTATTGGTATTGAAGAATACTCTCCTATATACTTTTATCTATTTAGTCTAAGATTTAGACTATTCCAAAGCCAATGGTAAGTCTTTTAATTATTGTTCTTTTTACCTTAGCTATTCAGAATGGATTTTATTATCAGCTTCCAATTAAATAAATGCAGACTTTAAACTCTCTTACTCCTTCAATAAGATCTTTGTCTACTCTTATTAATTCAAGTTCTCTTATTATAATTTAGATAATTAATCTTATAACTGATTGATGGCTTATCTACTAAGAGTTAATTCCTATTGAAGAACGGTTTTTTGCTGTTAAAGCTCTTATATCTCTTAAGCATATTATAGTTATTAGGCCTGATAGTAGTTGTCTTTATTCTTCAACTAAAGCTGATACTCATTTGCATTTTGCTAGAGGACTTAAAAAGATTCTTATTTCGTTCTTGCTAGCTAATCAGTTAGATCCTAAATTGTCTTATTCTATCCAATGACTTATTGATTTAAACAATTAACTTGACTAAAATAATTGAAAATCTATTGCTCTAGGGAGGTGATTTGATTGCGATATACTTATTATTGATTTTCGTATTAGAAGTGCTATTACTGCATGTCTTGGTACAAACGCTTTATTACTAACTATAATTGCTTGATCTAGATTGCTTAGGCCATTTAACTCTAGTATACTTGGTTAGGCTAAAGCTACTGCATTAGATAAGAAACGATAAAATTCTAGAGAGCCTATTGACTTAAATTCTCTTGACATACAACAGAGGATGATTAGGTGATACTCTAGAACCTATCCTAGATCGCTAACTCAAATTGATTCAACTAGTTTCTTTTATTCTCACATTGATTGATATTATCCTAAGAACTATTTGAGATAGCTTCGACCTAACTTCCTATCACCTGATAGTAATCAGATGTTTCTTTAAGTAACTACATTTACTTCTTTATTTAGTATTATTAATCATTCACCATCTTCTAACATGCCTACTTGATACTCTACTTGATCTATTGCTATACTTAAACCATATTAGCCATTCTGGATATCTACAATTAACTTATCTGACTATACCATTAATACAATGTAGATATACATTAGACCAGTCTCTACTTGATAGCTCTAAAAGTGGATTCCAAGTAACTCTTTAAATGCTAGATTGCATCCTACGTAACGATACATCTATGTCCTTAATGAGATGTCTACTAACATTGTACACATATTCTTATGCTGTCCTATACGCAATATAGAGTTAAGGAATACTATCTATGAATAAGGCAGATGTCCTAAGGATTGATAAAGTTCTATGCCTATTGTCTTACTAAGTTCATAATTGGTAATGACTCAATTGGTCTTTACGTAATGATGTTATGCTTGTTGCAAGTAAATTTCTAATAGAGGTTGTATACAGTTTTTATGCATTTCTCACATAGAATACATCCGCAGTCCAACTGCCTAGGCTTTTTAAGCTCTTAGTTGAAATCTTTCACACATGCTTCACACTTGGCTGCTGACATTTTATTTTTTTATTGAGTAAAAAATAAAAATGCTACTTAATATTTGATTGGATTGAAATTACTTAAGAAAATAATTTAAATTAAACTAATTGAATGAAAATAGTTATTAAATTAAATAGAAGAATTAACTACTTTTAAAATTATTACATAAAATGGAAGAAAATAACCTATAAAAGGAATAAATTACTTATAAAACTAAATACTTAGAAATAGATTTAACTAATAAAAAGAACAAACAGAAAAGAAACATTAGATGGTTTTAAAATTAGTAATAACTATATTATTCTAATTTTATTAAGTAAGTATTATATAAACTAAATATAGATATAAATAGGTATCTAACCAAACTCATATAAAATTGATTTAATGAAAAGCTTTTTCAACTTATAGTAAACACATTTAGCAAATTTGTTATTTTAAGATAAAAAGATAAAATAGATTATAAATTATAATTTTAATTAATGCAGAAGAGAAAGTAAAGCTGAATTAAATAATAAACAATTATTAATATTTCTAAATAAACTAAGGATAACAGTAAAGATATAATGGAGCAATTTAACACATAGAGATTTTATTTAAATGGGAGAAGTATCTTCTAAAAGCAAGTACTTTGATGATCTTAAGATTAATTCTTTTTACCTTAATAGTTATATAAAATTTAAACTATATTAATTACTAAATCTCTTCTAAAGTACTTAGCCTTTCTGTAAGATAAATAAAATGAATTAGTCATTATACAATTTTTTAACAGGAGCTAGATAAAATCAGTATTAAACTATATTAATTGGAACTAAATTAGCCAAGAATAATTTCTATTGATTAATTTTTCAACTATTTCATGTCTAAGATGAAGGAGAATATCTAGCAAAATAAAGAAAAGTAAGAAAGTAAAAGGATTTTTAGGAGGAATAATTCAACTAAAGGTAAGTTCAATTAACTGATGGAAAGCATAGAATAATTAGAAAAGAAATAACTAAAATAGCAAGCTGATATTCTAATACTTAGCATTTAATCAGAGTAAAAGCAGAAATATTTAATTATCGAAAATCTAGAAAAACAGAAGGTTATATTCAGTTGATCTTTTCTATACCATATCATTATAAAAAGCTAGAAACAGTATTTTAGAGAGGTATCCTGAAGTTATTTAAATAAAATTCATAGACCTAATTGCTAAATTACAAGCATTGGGACCTGAAAGAATATGTGAAGATGAGAAAAACCTAAGACTAGACATCCTGGTTTCTGTTCCTTAAATAATTAACCTAAGATCTATACAAGAACTAATCAAAGTATAGTATTAAGAGAAAAGGATAAAATACTTATCCAGCTGAGCTAAAGCAAAAATAGAAAGAAAGAAAAACAATTAAGA
The DNA here is from genome assembly GCA_946699065.1 of Loxodes magnus. NCBI lineage: Eukaryota > Ciliophora > Karyorelictea > Loxodida > Loxodidae > Loxodes > Loxodes magnus. The sequence goes on from CAMPDV010001540.1 coordinate 9,708, forward strand.
CGTAATTCTATAAAAGATAGGGAAAATTCTTCCATTTTACTTTTAAAAGGAAGAAGTAATTTAAAAATAATAAATCTAGTAGTTAATTCAGCTCATAGCTTACTAATTTAACAACTATCTCATAATATTTTTTTAAGATCTTTTTAAAATTGAACTAAGAAAGTATCTTCTATTATGTAAGATGCAAGATTACTTATTTACGATATTCATAAAATTAGAATATTTTATCTATTTAACTAAAACTAAGGTTTATACTCAAATGATTAATTAATTGTTTAGAAATTTAAGATTTTTTTAAATTTCACTAATGATCTCCTAAATTTACAAATCTTAATTTGAAAATTCATTATCATTATTTAAATGAGTTTTGCATATTTCTTCGGCTTTCTCACTTTGTTTTCGTATTAGATATTTATCAATTCTTAATAATTTAAAATAAAGTTATTCTGATGTCTAAGTTGTCTCTTTTTCTTTTTACTATTTTTTTAATATTAACTCTAAATATCACTACAATCCAAGCTGTAGATTCAGATTTCTGAAAGTTTATAATCAGGAGTGGTTGAAATTTAAAGTTCTTTTTTATTTTTCTCTTCCTTCTTAATAAAGACTATTGAATATTTTCCTATTTGCTTCAAAGTAACTTACAGATTCCAAATAGCTTCATCTCTTAATTAATCATAACAGTTTATTTTAATTTAGTTTTCAACTTTATTATCTTTTTACTTCGATTCTTACATTTATGCCTCATTATATGTTTCTTAGTTACTTTACAAATAAAAATTTTAATTCTTTTGCAACTTAACGTAGTATTTTCTTACGAACTTCATAGATAATTAATTGGCTTCAGCTTATTTTATATCCTTCTATTATATTTACAATATTTAAGTGCCAAATTATAGTACAGAGGAAGTTTAGGATATCATTAGTGCTTACAAAGTTAAATATTCTTAGAGCTATTATAATGATTGCAGGAAATGCTGATTGCTCGAGCTTGATCCAGTCTTTGCTATTTATTGCTCTTCTATTATTGATAATATTTTTTAACTATTAAGCTTAAGTAGTAAATTTTCCAATGCTTTAAAAACGATAATTCTATTGACAGTTTGTTTAGCTTAAATAGCGCTTAGAATTAAGGTAATCTTTCGATTTATTAGAACTCATCTAGCTATAACCTCTTATACGATCTGATAATTTTCAAATAAGTATCATCTTGATATATTAATATTCTTTATATATCAAACGATCTTCTAATCTAGACGCTTTCTAGAGCTATATCTTACAATTTCTCTACTATAAACTTAAACTTTAATATTTTCCTACTTTTATTCCTTTTTAATTGTATCTTTTATTTACCTATCATCACTAATTTCTTCTCATTCTTCAAATGGTTAAATAATAGTCATCTTATGTAGGTCCTTCTCTATTATAAATGAGCCTTCAACCTTTGTCGCTCGTAAAATCTAAAAGTCTAATTTAATTGAATTCCTAGGTTTCTCTTTTAAATTCCTTCTTTTAAATTTTGCAATTCAATAAATAGTAAAAGTAAGTTTTTAAAAGTAGCAGATCTTAATTATGATAGTACCTCTTAAGTCATATAATTAGCCAATTAAAATATAAATACAAATAAACTATAAGGTTAGATAATTAAAAACTAGCTCTTTCAATTTCATCATCAATATTAACAAAAGATAAAAAGAAAAGGGTGAAAAATAGAGAATTCAAAGGTTTAGGATAAGAATAAAATCAATTTCGCTTAAATTTCAATTTTATCATAACTAATACTTACTCTAGTCAGATATAAGTAACATTATTTAAACGTTTAAGAATATAAAAAGACGTTTGATTGAAGAGTTTCTGATCATTCAAATTAATACTACAATACAATAAAAAGTAGCAAAATTAATATCTTTAAGGATATCTCTATATTAAAGTGAATGATAAATCTCTATCTAATATTAAATATTTTTGAATCTTAACTATATTGGATAATTGAAGCTATTAATACTATTTTGTCTAAGTAAAGAGACTAAAAAAAGGAATTGATAGTATCAATAAACTATAAAAATTTACTTTCTGAAGAAAAACTCAAATAAATCTAAACTTTTAAAAAACAATTTGATCATTACACTAAAGTGTTAACCTTAGTTTTGTATTTAATCCTTGTGTTCTAATAAGCAGATATTTCAAAAATTAATTTTACTGGTTTAAAACAACTAAGTTCTCACTTTATATAAACTCAGAACGGTGTCTTATTGTATAGAGGTAGGATGATTTGCCGATTTTCTTCTTCAAACAGAGATTACTATGTTATGAATGCTTGCTTGATAGTCAAATATTTCAAAAACCTACCTAAATAGAATAATTATTTGAAAATTTTCCTTTTAGAACTTGAATCCAGCTAGAGGCTTCTCTAAGTTATTAGTTATAATCAGATAATTAAAAGTTTTGCTTTTGTCATTCTTTAGATTAAATATTTAAAAAAATATGATTCTTTATCAATAAGCAAATCATTTAGCTTATATTAGGTAGAAACTAAGTGATTCTTTAATTAAATAAATACAAAAAGAGACACTAGCGATATACTCAGTTTCATTAGTAAATATCTAAGATATTAAAGATACCATAGAAGTATAATAATATTTTAAAGTTAAGTATGATGGATAATATAATCTGCTAATAGCAAAGGAGTAACATCTAATAACTAATATAGAAACAGATAGCTTAGAAGAAAGATTACTTTAAAATTAATATTTAGAGTTAAAGATATTACTATGTATAGGAAGGAGTAGACAGACGCTAAAGAGTATCAAGCATCTTACGATTATTGATGCTCTTTAAATTGGGAATTAGAAAATTACATTTTTAATATTTTGCACATAGATAAAAAGTATAGTAAATAGCTATTGAGAACTGGTACTATATCCATAATACTTAAATGGCTTTATCATTATAACTAATAGGAAAGAATGATAATAACTAGTATTTTAGTTTAAGATTATTAAAGATGAAAAATTCTTAGTAATTTCACTCTTATTGAAATAATACCAATCTCTTGCATTTAAAGAATAGACAATTTCTTTTATTTCTTAGCATAAAAATAATAGGTACTATTTGAGTTTTAGTAAGCTAATACTGTATTAATGTTGGTTCTCTTGCTTTTTGATATAATAAGCATATAGCTATAGTTAGTTATGCTAAAGTTTGATATGATTATATAGAGTATTTTGATAGTAAGATAAGCAGTGTAACTTATATTTGCTTAGATTTAAGTTCTTAGGTAAAAATAAGCTTAAATGATAGTATAATAAACCCTATGCAAGATTCTTAAAGTAAGTATGCTAAATGAGAGCATTAATTTACTTGTTGCTCTGTAATCATACACATAATTCATATTGTTGGTCTTATAAAGAGAGTAATAGAAAGAAAAATCAGCTTAGAGTTAAATATATTTCTCAACAGTAGAATGGCTTTGATTTTGATCATATGAGTAGCTTGTAAGAGTTATATTGTTCTTTAGAAGGGCTAGAGAAGTAAGATTCATAAGCTGTAGTATTTTTAAGTTTTAAATTACTTTCTTCTTTAGAAATTGGATTCAAAACTCGAAATCTCTCAGCTTTTTAGATTTTATAGCAAAAAACAGAAATAAATCTAAGAGGCTAGGTTGACTTAGAAAAACTAGGATTTTACTGGATGGAGAAAGGAGTAAAAGCAGTACTTTATAAAAATAAAGATAAGAACAGAGGAGTAAGGATTTTAGATTTATAAAAGGAGCTCAGTAAATTTAGGCGGTATTAGTGTAATATACAAATTTAAACTCTGAAATAATAAATCCTCTAATAACTAAAATACCTTAAATTAAAAATTATAATACTAAAGTTTAAAAATCTTAGTATTAATAAAGACTTTAAATAAGTAAGAAAGTATCTAACTATCAAAAGATACTAATTATATCTTAGTTTAATAGTAATGCTTAAAAAGTAAATTAAAGATATTTATTTAATTAATTTAGTTATTAATAAAGATAAGACTTTTAGTCAATATCTATTATTCAAATCATTATGCCTAAACATAAAAAACTATTAACATTTCAAATTCACAATACAATTCAAGTCTTACCCAAATGGAGGATAAGTTAAGTCTGCTGACTTATTTTTTAATCAAACTTCTTAAATTACTTAGTTTTAAAATAGACTCTCAAACAAAAATAATTCATTACTGTAGCTAGATTGTTTTAAGCAAACAACGCTTCTAAAAAATGCAACAGCTAGAAGGAAAAAACCATGTTTAAAAAATATTAATTTAAGAAGAAGAGAAAAAATGAAAAATTCTAACTCTTTCATAAAATTAATTAACTGAAGGTTATTAAGTGAAGGTTAAAGAAATAGAAAAGAAGGAAAGAAATTACTAAAGTTAATAAAATTATAAAGGAATCAGGTATTAATGAAAGTTGATTCAAGATTTAATAATTTTGCTACACAAGCATATCATTACAATTTAGTTATAATACAGCCAAAAGGAACAAATAAAAAAGATTAAAAAGAATCTTAAAGAAATAGCAAATCTAATTATTCAAAACCAAATTTTGTTTTTAGATAATAAAATTAATTTAATAAAAGTGACAGAAACCTAAACCGGAAAAGAAAAAGTCTGTATATTATTTCAAGGTAGAAAAGATGAGCAAACTATAAGAAAGACTAAATGATAAACCTTATTATCAAACGAAATAAAAAATAGACTAAGAATAAGAGTAGAGGGTTAAATATTTTTAGAAGAGAAACTGGTATGAAAGTAAAAATCTAAAATCTGATTATTATTTTAGTAAGTAAGCACAGCAAATTTAAGTGACTCATAGTTAATTAAAAATGAATTTGGTAAAAAGAGACTGAAATCTAGCAAAATTGTAGAAGATACTAATTGGCTTAAAAAAAGCTAGTCAAGTCCAGAAAATTTTACTTAAGAAGTTTTATTAACTTAAAAACCAAATTTTTAACTGATGTTACAAGTGAAATGAAGTCAAAATAGCAATATACTTAATCTATAATAAAATTAATCATATAGTTAAATCTCATACCTAGTTGAGGAAACAATAGTAACAAAATGATACTGTAGAAAGATTAAGAAGGAAGTAGAAAAAGCTTAAGCTTGCAATCTTCATAACTCTAAATCAACTAAGTTGTTCATGAGCTTAAATAAATTGAAATTAAAGTCTAGAACTTGTGTAAAGAACATCAGCTTTAATTATCTATCATATGTACTTGAGATAATTAACTTGCATGTAATACTTGCCTAATATCAACCCACAATCATTAAAATATACTTATATAGGAAAAAATTAGGGTCCTATAGGAGTAAAATAAAAAAGCAGTTATTATTAAATTAAACTATGCATTTATAAGATAAAATAGCTATTTTTAGTAAAGCTTAATAACAGATAAACTAATCAAAGCTTGCTACTAGAAATACCATACTAGAAGCAAGTGAGCTAATAATTTCCTAGGTTATTCATATTTGCTAATAGTACTTTAATTAAATTTTAAGCTAATTAGATAAATCAAAAGATAAGATTAATTCTAACTTATCGAAAGTACATAATTAATAGTAGCAAATAAAATGACTATGTCTAACTCGAAGAGATTATTATAGATAAATGTGAGTAATAAGCAGGAAATAGATAGTTTATAGCACAGTTACTTAACTAGAAACTAAATTAGCAGGATTTAAATATTTAAGATTAAGTAGGTTAATATATCTATTATAATGGTTTATAAAAGATATATGGATGCAAGTTATTCAAGAATAAAAAGAAAAAATAGATAACTAAAGAAAAAACATAGAGGACTAACTATCAAATCTAAATATAATATTAACTGACTAAGATCAATAATTATAAAAATAAAAAGAGTAAAGAGAAAATTAAAAATAGCAAATCGAATATAATAGATAAAATAGAATAACCTATTAATTAATAAGCTACTTTATTTTAAGAACACAATAAACAACTTTTAAAAGAATAATTTTAAACTAAAAGTAACTTTGATACTTTATTATTTTTTAAATTCTTAAGTATATATAAAGAATAAACTTAAAGCTAATTAAGTTATAAGGAAGCAATTTCCTTTGAATAGCTACTTCTTTAAATATCTTCTTAAGCTAATCACTTGTGCTACTTATCAACTTTTAAATTTGTCTTCAGTTTGGTTTCTTAAATATAAAATTTGTCTTCCACCAAGTTCAAGATCTCGTATCTTCATTCTCAGCTACTCCATTTTTATTTCACTTTTTCCTTTTTTAGATTTAGCTTACATTTCCCTTAAAACTTTATCTCTTTTGAATCTTGGTTCTTCTTTTCGCATTCTCTACCTTTCTTATCTAGATTCTGGGTATACTTATTAAGCATCTTTATATACTTCTTTCTTTAAGAAATATAGCAGATTCTAGTATTTATGTGAGGCTTAATGTTAAACCTTGCTACGAAACTCCTTAAACTCTTAGGTATCACCAGCTTAAATTACGTTCTCATATTATACCTTTCCTATTTAAATTATCAAAATATTGTAAAGAGTTAGTTTAAGAATCTTATAGTACTTTTGATGCTAAATATCCTGAAGAATAGTTTTTCTATAGTAGGAAGAACTGATTATTCTAGCCTTTTCTAATTTGGTTACATATTCTACTTTCAATAGTTGATGTATCGCTTGCATTTTAGCTTGCAAGTTTGAGACAAAAGTAGTCAAACGTCTTTAAATATTGGTTCTGATAATATTTTCTTATACTGAAACAGTTCTTTAAATAAGCACATTTATTAAATTACCTAGACTAAATCTTATTAAAACCTCTTAAATAATCTATCATAATAACTAGTTAGAGATATCTTATATATTAAAGTATTTCTGAAATAAATAATGTCTCTTATCATTAAACTAGCTAATAATGCATTTTGTTATTTCTCTTTTGCAAGATTTAATTTATTATTACTACGATTTCTTTCTTATAGGATTATTCTTTTATATTACCCTCCAAATTTTTCTGTTTCTAGTACTTAAATTGCTTATATTTATCTACCTTATCCATGTCCTATTCCTATAATTAAGGATTATTCACGCATTTTCTACTTATAGATCATAACAGTCTGACCTCCTTGATTTATTTTCCTTCTCTTTTAATCCCTTTTCATTTTATTATCTCTGATTTAAAATGAATATGATTAATTAAAGCTAGTTAAATAGAAAAGGGTAAGCATTAGTATAGTAGCAAAAGACAAGCTATTATAAAAAATTAGGTATGAATGATACTAAAGCTGTAGCATATAAAATGCTAACTATAGTAAGATTTAAGTAACTTACTATTTTACAAGTTTAAAGGTAAAAGATAAAATAGATAGGGATTTAAAGCTTTCTAGTTATTAAGAGAAGAACTTTAGACTAATCAAGTAATAGAGATATATCATTAAGCATGCTTCTATAAAAGAGTAATATTTAATCCCCTATATTTCTAGTTTAGCTAATAGGGTAATATAAGTATCAAGCTAAGAGCTGTATTATTGAAGAGCTAACTATCTAAATGATAAGCATCTTAAGTATTAACATTACATTATCAAAGTTAGAATAATTTAAGTAACTAAAATAAAGAATGCTAAAAAATCAAAAGATATCTATATTTATTTAATACATTCACTAAGTTATTAGGTCTATTACTTTTTGTTTTAAATGCTAAAAGAACTTAAGTTTCCTTGTGATGTTAAAGACCTTTGATAAATATCTAGTCAATTATATGTACTAATGTTAAACATCTCTAAGTATTGAATAATGTTTCAACTAGTGCATTCTTAAACTTATATTTGGGCAGAAATGAAACTATCGAATATTCTAATATCATAATATAATTAAAAATAAAAAAAAGAGATATAGGAACATTCATTAGACTATAGAGTCAAGCTATGAGTATCCAATTTATTAACTTAAACTAGGAAATTATCAAGAAAAATAATTAGATTTAAATAGAAAATACTGAGAAACTTAATCTTATAAAAGTCTTAAAAGTAAAAGGACTATAAAGTTCAACAACATTATAGAAGTAGTTATCATTTGATATTTCCTAAACAATTTTTATTAAAATAGTCGTAATATATAGCAATATTAACCTGATTTCTCTTTAACTAGCTAATAAATAAGTAGAAATATTATCTTAATTAAATAATTATTTTAGAGACTTTAACTATCAGTCAGCATATACGATAACAGTACTTTAAGTTTGCACTAGTATATATATTTAGTTCAGTATCTTCTCATAAGCTTCACTTTATATCTCTAAGCTTAATTTCAGTTATTTAAATTGAATATCTGGAAAATAGTTTAGGTAAATTGGGTAATTATGATTAGCATGAAAGAAATAGTTTACTTGACTCTATTTTTAATCTGGTTGGTCTAGTTCTTTTCTTAATCTTATTTTAGTTATTTTAACTATTTTATCATATGGTTAAGTTAGATCTTTTCATTAATAAGTAAACTAGTAAATGTTTATTAGTAAAAGTCTTAGATATTAAAGATACCAAAGAAGTATAATTAGTAATTAGACTAAGCAGCCAACATAGTCTGTTATAGCATAAGCCAAGGATGTTATTAATAGATATGAAGCAGATAGCTCAGAAGGAAAGATAATAAAAGAGAAAGGCATATTTATGGTAGCATTGACTGGATGTTGATTGTAAAAGATGAATGTTTATAGAAGCTGAGGTAGTAAGAGAAAGAATATAGATAGGAAATAATAATGAGATAGTAGTAAATAGATTTTGGTAAATAACTGAATACTAGTATTATAATATAATTGAATAGTGTTGTAAAAATAGATTTAAAGAATGATTTAAAGAAATGAGTTTAATCTTTAGTTTATAAGTTATATACTTACTGGTTTGCTAAAATTAATAATTATTATCTAAGAGATTACTTTATATCTTAGCTTTTAAATTAATTATGAGTCATAGCAAAAGCCTTTTTCAGAACAGTTTATTAAATCTAGTATCTTACTTCTACCTTTTATTGTTATAGAATAATATGATTTATGAATAATAGATAGCATTACAAGTTTGCTCTATATAGCATTTCGAACACCACTGGAAGATAATTACCAAGTTTAACTAACCTAAAGCTAATTTTTATTCCAAGTATTAGTTATTTCTCCTTTCCTAATACCTGCTATTATAGCTATAAACTAAAGTATAATTGTTGGAACTTAAATCTAATAGTAACTAAAAAAAGGATATTAAAGCTAAGCTGAAAATAAGAAATAAAAAACTCTATATTGCAGTTTGGAGAATAAACTTAGAAAGTAAAGTTAAATCACTAGTTATAGCAGATAGGCTAAACTCTATATGTTAAGACAAAACTTGCCTATCTATATTTAGAAAAGAGACAAAGTATGAAATAGGGTTTTCAGGCTTATTACACTTCAGACGATAAACTTACTTAGCAAATTAATTAAAAACTGGGAGCGTCCAAATAAACTTTAGAATTTATAATAATAAACTAGAGATAAAGGATAATTAGGTGAATTTTAAAATAAAAGGGTTTAGATTAACTTGGAAAGGAAAAATACCTATTAGAATAATATAACCTTGAAAAGATAAGAAAAAAGCAGAAGATTTGAATTTAATACTTATAAAAAAGAACTAGCAAATTAAGACTGTAGCCAATAAAAATACAGCTAAACTCTCTAAATTCTTAAGTTTAAAAAATGAATAAAAGAAGATTTATCAAGAACTAAAACTCTTAGTATTAAAAAAGCTATAAATGAATAAGAGCTAGTCTAACATGACAAAAGATATCTATTCACATTAGAGTGAAGCTAAAAGGAATTTTAATAACTAATTTATGTGATGATTGTGAGTAAGAAGGTATAAAGATTAATAATATCTAAGATAAAACAGATTTATAATTATTGAAGTGTAATAGATTTAGGAATTAGATACTAAACAATAAATTAAGTTTCCTATTTTCCCTTTTTAAAATTTTACTCTCCAAATTTCTTCGCTTAGACCTAGATACTCTGTGATGCTAAAGTTCTAACTGAAACTACCTAAATTTTAGACTAAAAAGAAAATTAATTAAAAGTTGAGAGAGTAGAAGAAAAGAGAAGCTGCTGATACAGCTTATTTAGAAGACTAACAGAGTTAAACTTTTAAACTAGTATCAGTTAGCTGAAATATATGTCAATGAGAAAGTTAAATTATTAACTCATAGAGATAGAAGTCACTGAGACTAACGATAAAAGAATAACACTATTTCGGAAAAAAGAACGAAGATTTATATAAATTAACTTTATAATTATGTTGCTATGATAAATTTCATTATGTAAAAGACCAAAATAACACTATAAAAAGCAAAGCAATAATAGACTAAAATTAATTTATTTTAAGAACTCAAGAGAGATTATAAGAAGAATGATAAACTATAAAAGTGAAAAATATGATTAAAGCTATCATTTACAGAGTTTAATTGAAAGAGATTAAAAATAATTGCTTAGCCTAATATTAAAATGTATGATAAAAGAAAAGATATTTAAACTAAAGGAGATTGGTAAATAATACAAACAATTAAAATGGAAATAAAAGTAGGAAATTATCAAAATTGAAGTTCGTAGAAGGGAAGTAGTAGGATATAACTCAAAGAAAGTATCTAGATAAGATGGCTGTTTGATATACAAAAAAAGTTAATATAGAGGATTTGGCTAATTAGGGAAATTGCTAGATCATAAAAGGGATATAGTAAGATTTGAGGTTAAAATAAATTGACTGATAAACTTAGTTAAAAACGGTATTTCAATTAAGAAAAATGGTAATAGAGTAAAGTTTTTTAAAGGATTGAAATTTGAAGGTTAATTACTTAAGGGAAATGAATATTATCGCTGAGAAAAGATTGATAATTAGCAAGCCTGTTATTAAGTTAGGAGCACTTCCTACAATAATTTAAAGATATTAAGCCTTTATTGGTACTAATGGTATGTTGAGTTTGTTTTGTACTTGAATTGGTATGTTAAATAGAGTAAATATAATAGAAGCCTGTAACTTAAGCTGAACTTAACTAACTATCTATAAAGCTGTGTAAGAAAGTATTAAGTTAAATGCTAGTTTAAAGTATTATTTGTAAAGTATTGAAGAAGGAAACATTTAAAGTCGCATAAAAGGAAAGAATTAGAATAAAAAGATATTAAAGTCAGACATTAAATCAAAATAGACTGTTAATTAAGAGATTAAGCTATTTGGTATCTGTAAGCTACTATTGAAAGGGAAAAAGTTAAGAAAAAATGAAAATGGTGAGACTTGAAAAATGAATTGTTAAGGTGATAATTTCTAAATAGTTTTAAGAAAACATAAGGCAAACTTGGGTAAGAATAAGTTTGTTAAAGATAAAAGTAAAGCAAAGATACTTTTAGCTAATAATGATATTATAAAATTACCACTTCTAACACTATAAGCTTAGCTATTAAATAGATATCTCAAGAAGATATTATTTTATATTAATCTGAAACAATCAAGAGTTATTGAAAAGTTGTTCTTAAAGATAAATAAAGAAACTTGTTAGCAGTAAGATATGATAAATTGCGAGTGACTCTAAATACTAAGAAAAAGCCCATAGATCTTTATTAAGAAAAGAGAAACAATAAAATAGAGTTGTAGCTTTAACTACTCAGACGATAAACTTACTGAGAAAATTGAATCAAAGGCTTGGATCTTGCAGATATTTAAGATTACTAATAGAATAATAGATAAAATGAAAGGAAATTACTTATACTAAAGAATATCTATATTTTCATATGAAATGGAAAGGATAAAAATGAAATGTAAAAGCATTACTAAAGAAATACAACAAATTTTAATAATTAAGAATTTTAAATTTTGAAATAAAAGATTAGCAAATTTAGGAGTTCATTCAAATTATAAAAAACATAAGCTAAACATCTAAGCATTTAAATAATAATTTAAGTATAAACCTTATCTTATTTAAAATATCATACTGAAGAATTTTAAAAGTCTTAAATCTTATAAACTTCATAAATTAGTAAGAATATATCTTACATATCAGAAGATACTTTCTTCTTTTATTTAAAGTCAATCTTTAAGGACTTAAACATACTAATCAAACATGATATCATATTAATATCTAAGTTTTACCTTTATTTCTAATAAGAAGGTGTTATACCAACATTTAGTTCTATTTGTAAAATTTTATTACTTTTAGACGTAGAATCAAATTAGAAAACCTATCAAGCGAAGATAAATTAAATCTTTTGTTTTGGTTATGCTCAAATATAAATCTTAAAGTTTCTTCAATCAAATGTAAACTATCTAAGATATAAAAAATTTAACTCCAAATACCTCTATTTTTATTATAAAAGAAGGATAAAAGCTGAGTGCAGGTGGAAACTGCAATTTGGATAAAAAATTATTTTAGTATGAAGCAATATGAAAGTTTTGAACTATTGAAGAAAAATTAGTTAGTAGAAGGGAATTTCAGAAGAAATGATGGAAAGAAATTTTTAATAGGGAAAGAAGTTATTGAAACTAGCAATTTAGGAATAAAAATAAGATCATTATTCTATCTATTTTTTCTTAGGCCTCTTAAGTTTAAGTAGCTGCATAAGGTATCTATCCTTTCTAAACTATTAAAAATCTAAATGCTCTCCAGCCTGCTTTTTTCTTAGTCTATCTCTAGTCTTATACTCCTGGCTCTGATCTATCTGGGTGATACAATCTTTTGATTCCATTTTAGTGACTTTATCTTTCTGTGAGGTTAACTTACTGCAAGATCTTACTTTTATCTCACATTTAAAGAAAGCTAGTGATCTTTGACTGACCATTTAGGTCCATTCTGCGTTATTGCTATGTCCAATTATAGTAAAGGGAATTGTCTTTTCTTCTAAACCAACTTTTTTGAAGTGATAGGGCAATTATTATAAGTTCTTTTTAAGATCAAGTTTGAAGCGATTTTTTGTAATAAGCCTTTAATCAATAAGCTGAATATTCCATACAATTTCTCTTTTATAGAATTGAAGCACGAACTAAGTTATATAATTATTAAACTACTATTGGACTTACATTCTATAGATCGAAAGTTATTTCGCTAATTATATGATAGAGGAATTTTAGGCTTAAATTGCTTTTATAATTGATATTTTTTTATGTCTCTTAGTATTAAATAAAATTTAAGTTTTAAAAATAATGAGCTTGGTAAGACACATAAATTAGAAAAGCTACTTCTTTATAAATCAGAGCTATTCTTTAAGTCTTCTTAAACTATTCGTTTGCACTGCTTATCTAATTGTTTTAATCTTACTATTTTAATTACTTGATTCGGCTTTCTCCTCATTATGAACTAATCTTCTTCTTTAAAAAATCCTCAGTAGATCATTAGTTGCAACACATTTCTAGAGCAGGTAAGAAGTAGTTATAAGAATAAACAAAACTATGTTAAAGAGTCTTAATTTTGTGGATTCAGCTTCTGGTACAGTCTATTATCAATAAATCCTAAGATTTCATTTTCTCCTTCTGCTTTCTGTTTTAGCTTCGCTTTTTCCCTTTGTGTCTAGCTTTTAGTCTCTGTTAAATAATTTAGGTTTGATATTGAAAGGATTAGATTATATGAAATGATTGGAAGTGGAATGGAGTTGGCTAGTGATAGTTATAGTTTGGAGATGTAGAATTTAGAATATCTGAATTAAATGTAGTGACAGTTTGTTATATTATTGGTAATTATGATTATCTACATTTGCACCCAATCTAGTGACTAGCTTAAATGAAGACTTTGTATTTGTGCAAGCTTTAGTTGTAGCTTGGTTTTTAAGGCTATGATGTGTTTTTTAAAGGATTGGCTAAAAAGTTGAAACTAGAATAGAATTTTAAAGATATTAAAGATAGTATGATATAGTAGTATGAATGAGTATGATGGATATGGTTATGACAATTAGCAGATGACTGATAGGAGTATGTTAAACTGAAGCGAGAATAAGGAGTGGTATGATGATTGATGACTTAAGGTGATGATGATTAAAGAGATAATATTGGTATAGGAAGACTATGTATTATTTAGTTAGGAATGAATATAATAGTTTAGAATATTGAGTTATTAAAAAGGAGAATTGAAGGCAATAAGATTAGATAATGATATCTATATAACTAGTTGATGTTGATTAAAAAAGAGAAATGAATTAGTATAGTGTAAGCCTTAGATTAAAATTAGTGTTTTAATAATCTTAAGCTTAATTATGAGCAATTATGTTAATTTTTTGAATGACTATTAAATTAAAGCGTCTCTACTAGGACTTTTGAAATGTATGGGATTGATTTTGATAAATAGTTGTACTTACTACTAAATAATGGTTTTTTGTTTGTGTTTTAGTTGTGTTATCTTAACTACTTATGTAGTGTTAATTGAAATAATGAATTAGTTTTAGCTTTTATGGATTTGATTAAGGTTATTATGATTTTGTATCTATGTTAGCCATAGGTATATTTCATAAATGATAATTTATTCCTATATATTTCATAAGTATAATAGTAGGGAAAATTGTTGCATTTTATTTTTTGAATTTAAAAGTAAAAACTTAGAAGGCCATAAGATTGTGGATAGGTTTATGGAAGATATGGTATAATAAGTTAGCTCTGTAGTTGATGTGTAGCAAGCATAATTACTAAAAGAGCTATTTATACATTAGAATAATAAACTTAAACTTATATGAAAATAAAGGTTTTAGTTAAATTGTCTAGTAGTTAATTCTAAATTAAATATACCATTCTAAAACACCATATAGCATCATATCAATAATCAGGCTTAATCATATACAAACCTAAAGTACTAATCATCAATACATACTTACTATCTATCTAAATCCTAACTATTTATTCAATCAGATTTACCTTACAACAAACCTTTAAGTCAACATACAAATTAAGTCTAATTTCTTCTAAACAGACTCAAACTTACAGCTGAAAAACTAAAATGCTCAATTACAGAACAACAACTTTAAATCTTATTTAAGAAATTAAGCTACACAAGATTAAGCAGATTAGAGCCAAATATTTAAATTATAGAATTCAGAGAGATTAATTTAAAGAGAGAAAGGAATATCAACCCTTTATTAAGTAGTTATTTATTAATTTAACTAAACCATCTTTATTATTATACCTCTCTGCTTCTTATTCAAATAACACTAATCAATCATCATTCAAACCTTATTAAAATACCTAAGTGCTACCTTAAATCTAAATTAATAACTAATAATTACCAAAGAATAAAATACAAAAAGATAAGATATTATTTAAATCAATAGAGTAGCTTTAAGTTAATTACTATATTTCATCATTCTAATCTAATTTCAAATATTACCATTATCTTACCAGCCATACCAAAATATTTCCCTTTTTTACATTTTGCTAAACATATAATAGTTTATGATTCAAATCTATTTCAAAATTATCTTCTTAAAAATTATATAGAGAGAAGATAAATCTTTACTAATAACATCTTTAAATTTCAAATTATTAACATAAGTCTAAACTAAAAAATACATTTTTATTCAGTTATCATACAACTATTCAACTCTTTATTCTAAACCTTTAGTCTTTAACTATCAAATTGCATTTGCTAAACATTTATATCCATAAACTATTGATGCTTTCATTGAGTCTAATCTTTTTTAGATGCACTTCTTATTAATTACATCCTTAAACTTTTATAATTTTCTTTATCTTTTATAAAGCAGGTTTATATAAGGTTTAGTCCTTTTTATATCCTTTTAAGTTATTAATGCAAATAACTCTGATTTTTTACTTAATCTTTCTTCTAATTTTGTGCTTTAGCTCTAAATAATCTGGATGATTCAAGCTTCTAAATCCATTTTTCTTAAAAGGGTTTTTGTTAGAAACAATAAAACTACAGCTAGAACTTATTTTCTGTCCCTTCTAAAGATAAAATTTAGAGTATTTCCTGTCAATATAGCCACATTCTATATTATTAGAATATCCAATTATCTCAAGCAAATTATCTTTTCTTTATAAGCTAACTGTTTTAAAGTGGTGGGGGTAATTCTTCTATATCTGCTTCTGTTAAGATTAGTATTCTAGTTGATCTTCTGAAGTGAATCCATGATATCGCTAAGTTGAATGTTCCTTCATACTCTCTTTTTTATAGGATTGGAATGCAAACTTAAATGAGAGACTATTGAGCTACTGTAAATTGCTACTCTATAAACCTGAAATAATGATTAATAGCTATATAATTTAACAACTTTAAGATAAAAGTACTTTGATGATTATTGCTTTTTTAAGTTTCATTGGATTAATAAAATTTAAATTTAAAGCTAATGAGGTCGGTAAGACTATTAACTTTGAATTGTTACTTCTTGATAATTTATCTCTATAAGTCTTCCTTATCTATCCCTTTTAGCTGCTTTTCTAAATATTACTGAAGTTAATTACTTGGTGAGATTTTACCTCTATTAGATACTAATCTTCTTCTTGAAAATATCTCAGTAAATTATTAGTTGCAGCACGTTTCTAGAAGTTAAGAAACAGATATAGTAATAATCAAAGTCTGTTGTAGAGTATTCAAATTTAGTGATGTAGTTTTTTATACAGTTCGCTAACGATAAGTCCTAAGATCTCATTTTCTACCCTCAGCTTTACAGTATTAACTTCACTTTTACACTTTCATTACCAGCTAATTCCCTTTTAAATTTATCTCTCAATCTAGATTAGCCCTCTATTAAGCTTTATCTTTACCTTTCATATAATTCTAGTCTAAATCTCCATATTTAGCTACTTTAAAATTTTTATCAATTTCCAGTGTTGCTTGGGTAAAACCTACAAGCTTGAAGTTTAAATTTACCAAATACATTGATATGGTTAGTTCAGCTACTCAAATCTTAAGCTGAAACAGCATTTTAATCAATGATATTTCTCAACTAAATTAAATTAAAATCTAGTTCAGTTTCTTATATAACCAGACACATTTCCTTGTTATCATTATCTACTTGCATCTATTCACATTCAATCTAGTACTAGCTTAATCAGTTTCTTACTAGCTTTATAAGCTTATTTTTCTTTATCCTAGTTTAGCTCCTTCATCCTTCTATCTTCTATGTCAATCGACCTTTAATTCAGTTACTATATCTTAAGAACTTTTTATTAGAAGATTTGACTAACAAACGTTTAATTAACTAATATCACTTTAAGATATTAAAGATATCATAAGTATAAATAAAGAAAAAGGATTGAACATGATAGATAACTTTATCTATTGCTAGTATGTAACTAGAATATAAATAGAATCAGATGACTGGCAGAGAAATATCTGTTTTAGATGAAAGAGCAACACTAATAAGAGTAATAAAATAGACATTTGAAGGTATTAGATTTATAACTAAAGCAGATTATATTACTTGTAGATAAAAAGGAGACTCTAACAATAATATATCATATAACTACAACAGCATTTCACAGTTAAAGTTTAAGTTTAAAACAATTTAGATAAGACTAATAATATTAATTAGCTTAAGAGAATTAAAGATAATAGAAGTATAGTATCTAATATATAAGTAGTAACTAGTTATTGCGAATAAAGACAAGTTAATAGTTATTATATAATCCTTTATTAAATCTAGTCTCTTTATTATCCTAAGCTTTATTATCTACTATTATCTTTATATCTTACTATTAAGGTTAAGTTTTGATATCATTATTATAGCTATTCCTATATGTTTCTTAGGAGAAAGCAAATAAAACATTAAAACTCTGAGTTTCTAAGAGAGGCCTAGCTATATTAATACAGTCTAAGGTAATCATTGAGACTGGAACTTTAAATGTGTCTGGAGGTTATAATAGAATGTTCTATACCTTTTGATTAAGTATTTGCAGTTAAGATTTTTAAAGTAATTTAATCGTTACAATTTAGTAAGGTATCATAAGAATAAGGTAGCTATTATTTTGATTAAAAGCAGTTAAGTTACTTAAGATTTAAAGGACTCGTTATTGAGGAAATTTTACTGAAACCTAAAATTGGGAATATGTATCCAGTTTGAAGAGATTTAGATTATAGAAGAGTAAAGTAATAAATAGCAATTCTGTAAGGAAAGAAAAAGAAATAACTAACAAATCAGCATTTATAGTTTTAAAATTTAGCTTCTAGAGGAAAATTCTTCTTAGCTGGGGAAGTTAGAGATAGTCTGGAATTATTCAGCAGATAAAGATAAGAACTACAGAAAACTTTGATTTGATAATCGAATAATAGTGGTGAATCGAGTGTTAAAATAATTAATGAGCGTAGAATGTTTCATAACTGAATAATAGTGTTTTGAGCATATATGAGTGATTGAAAATAATAATGGTAATGATTTAAAAAGGATTAGTGTTATTATATTTGATTGGTTGAAATAGTAGTAATAAATTGGGTAGCTCATTATACTATAGATAATTATAAAAAGGATAATTAATTTAAAGATATAAAGCATGTAAAATATTTATTAGATATCGTCCGTGTGGGAATTTTAATACACGAGAGCCATGTTAAGAAGTATGGCAGGTCATTCAAGTTCCTGCCCTATCAGCTTTCGATTGTAGTGTATTGGATTACCATGGCAGTGACAGATAACAGAAAATTAGGGTTCGATTCCGGAGATGGAGCCTGAGAGACAGCTACCACATCTAAGGAAGGCAGTAGGTACACAAATTACCCAATCCTGACTGAGAGAGATAGTGACAAGAAATAACGACAACGGGCTTAATCTCGGTGATTGGAATGATAACAACATAAAAGCGTTAGCGAGAGTCCACTGGAGAGTAAGTCCTCCAATTTTGTTCTAGAGATCTTTAAAATATAGTATACATGAATTAAGGTTGGTTTTGACCGAAATCCCATCATAAATTAAAAAATGGCTCACATAATGATTAAGGAAAAAAGCTGAAATGAGTCTAGATTATGAAATAGAATAGTTAGCTTGTATATGAAATGTAATGAGTTACTTATTTCGATGATTTGTTGCTAAAACGTCTAATTTGGAGCAGAAAATGGTTAATATAGAAAAAGTTGAAAAAGTGCTCATGATAAGCAGATAAAGTGATTTGCTTGTGATAGTTAAAATTTTAAGAATAATGTTGTCAAAGATCTTATCTTCAATTGATTTGACACTTTGTACTAAATAGATCTAACAAATTATCATCTTAAAGACTAAATTTTTGCTTCCATGCTTAAATAGTTAATTTATTAATAGTAATATCCTGTATGTTCAATCGCTTAAAACTTTGTCTTATTTAACTCTAAGGAGAAAATCTAAAATGCATTAGGTTAGTTTAAGATTAATAGCAGATAACTAGGATTAGATAAAAGCAGTAATTAATAGATTGAACTAATTCTTAAACCACTGAGGAAAGATTGCTCTTCAAATTAAAAAAAATATAAAATAGGTAAAGCAGAATAGCTAAATCAAGTATAACTATTAGCACATTTAAATGCTTATTCAAAGTCAAATAATATATTACTTACTATAGTTCAATGATATATTAGAAAATAATTTAAAGATAAAATTGCTTTTTTTGCTTAACTCCAATATAAAGAACTAACTGCTTATGACCTCCAATATGGTTTCATCTGAGTATGTTACTAAGTTTTTTATCTACATGTATTACTCCTCTGATCTAGAATTATTAGATAGTACCATCTAGTTACTCTAATTACTTTAAATTGCTTTTCTTTCATTTCATAGACAATTTCGTATTCCTCTCTCCACTTATAATTAATAGGCTTATATCTCATTCGCAAATATTCTTATCCTTCTTCATAGAACTTTCTTAAATAAGGTAATTAGCATATAAAGTAGCTTCTCTTATGAATCGTAATGGTATAGTTTTATTTAAGTAATGTTAAGACATAAAATGATTTGAAATATTAAATATCCTAAGTTTATAATAAATAGTATAAAGAATTACTAATAAACATACAATCTAATTATCCTTCTATCATACAAATTTCTCTTTTTCTCTAGGTCTAAAAATTATAGTTCAAAAGTATTAAACTTGAGCCTCTAATATTTGGATCTTAGTTGTTAAATTTTAGGTTCTAAGAATCAGTAGTTAGATATTATACTTAATGGACTCTAATTTCTAGTTTTTAAATCCCATCAGAAACTTATAGTTGAATCTACCTACTAAATTCTTTTTTAACGTTGATTAACTATTTCTAATTACTAGTCAGTATGTATTTCGATACTCAATGGTTATGATAACTCTAGTATCACTCTCTTTC
Organism: Loxodes magnus; assembly: GCA_946699065.1. NCBI lineage: Eukaryota > Ciliophora > Karyorelictea > Loxodida > Loxodidae > Loxodes > Loxodes magnus. The sequence goes on from CAMPDV010001540.1 coordinate 29,996, forward strand.
ATATTAAATTTACGTTCTAAATGAGCATTAGCAACTCTCCAATAATCTTTGAGGCTTTAGATACCCTTAGTCCTTTAGAATAATCCCTACCTATCGAGATTTTTACTAATCCTTCAGCTAATCTAGCAAAGATTTCTCTGTCTTAAGTAAAGCACTTTGGTTAATTAAGAAGAGCTATAAGAGAAAAAAGAGTATTAAATGCTTTGAAAATGTGTCAGACAATTAGCTTTGAGATTGTGATAGTACATTAAAAACCTCATTACTTTTTAATACCTAGGATCTAGAATAAGGGAGCAATAGAAAGGAAGAAGAAAATAATGAGGATATCAGTAACTTTGCTAGCAAATTCGATAAATTTAGTAAACATTTGGCAGTTAGAACATGAAAGTAAGTAGATATAATTGTTGAATCTTTGTCTTATTTTCCTTTTGTAAGGTTTTTATTTTTTCCAATATTAGCTCAAATTAATGATTGTGATTAGTTATTTAGCAGGTTTTATATATAAGTTAATTATCTTTAGAACATATTAATTACAATACTATTTGATGCTCTTAACACAAGTTCTAAATTTTAGTTTTGATAGTTTTTAGTTAATGTACAAGTTTAGTTTATTTTAACTTAACATAAAACCAGAATATAACATTATTCCTCTTATACATAACATTTAAACATCACTACCTATACATTACCACTTAGACTATTAGTCTCATTAAACCCATCATCTCATATAGCACAAATCCTTACATTTTAAACATTTTTAATCACCAAATTAGATATAAGAAAATAAATAGCTTTAATTATATCCTTATAGTATAGATAATCCATAGACAAGCAATTTATTAAGAGTTTAAATATTATTAAAGAGAATGCTTAATTAAATAATATTTATCTCTATCATAACATATTCTATATGCTTTTTGTGGATAACTTTAATCTTTTATGATAGTTTTATTAATATTCAATTAATTTAAAATTCAATTCACAAATTACAAATTAATATCTTACAGAGAAAGCTGCTTCCGTTATCTCTGCCAAAATGGCATTTTTAGTTCAGTTCTTATTTCTCATTGAACAACTTCCCTTTTAAATTTCATGACTTTTATCTAACTAATTTAATTCCAGAGGTTCAATATTTTGCTATTTATCTACTTCTTAAATTTATCTTTATCATTCAAATACTCTTTTCTTTTACTCACCCAGCCTATTTTTTTTATTTTATGAAAAAATTAGCTTACTGAAATGAGATTTTAACACCTTAGATAGCCTTGTTAAACTTAAGTAACTTTTAATGTAGTAATTAACTAACCAAGATCGCATAGTTAGAAGATCCTCCAGTTTGCATATTTTCTATCTTTTATTCCATTTCTGAAATCAATCTTCTATTTTCATTGGAATAATTAGCATTCTTATTACACCTTCTAATTACTAGATATCCAGCAAAAAAATTATTAGAATAAAATATATTTAATAAATACTATAAAAGGCCTATTTTAGCTTTCTTTAATATTTGACTTTAATTAAATTTTAGGAATTTATTCAATAATTGAACGTAAAAGTTTAAAAAATAAAAAAGTATTTTATAATATATAAATACCGCCCAAATTTGTTTGACTCTATTTAAAAGTTAAAATCTTTATTTATCCGCCTTTTTCTTGATTTCTCAAGTTAGTTTTGCTTCATAGGTTATAATCCTTTAAAGTACATCAAGATCTTTCTACTATCTAATCTAATCGACATCATTTAAAACCTTGATCTATTAGCTCTAAAATATCTTACAGCCCCAGTTTTGAGTTTATCATGAGAATTTTATCGAAGTTCAGCTTTATTTTTTTAATTATCTCCCTTCTAAATATAGATCTGTAAATTTTTCATTAGCATTTAAGATCCCTCCCATGTCTTACATGTTTATTTAAGCAAGCAGCTTAAATTTATCTTCCTGCATTAAATTTTTAAAGTACTATTATAATTCTCGATGTTTTCCTTAATATTAATAATAGAATCATTTTTCTACTGAGAAATTGCTTACCCACCAAATTTACTATTTCTTCAATTACTCATTTTACAGTCTCAAAAAGAGCAATTTTAAGCTAAAAGTATCATTGAAACTTGATGCTTTTTAATTCATTAGTATATATAAAAATGAACTGAAACCTAATTAAGTTAAGGAATGTTTTCCTTTGAATAGTGCTTCTCTAAATATCTTTTTTAGCTATTCACTTTTGCTATTTATCAGATTTAACTTTAGTCTTCAGGTTGGTTTCTTAATTATAAATTTACATCCAATAAGTTTAAGATCTCGTAAATTTCTCATCATTCCATTTTTGCTTCGCTTTTTTTAGATTTATCTTATATTTCTCTTAAAACTTAATCTCTTTTGAATCTTGACTCTCAATCTCGAAATTCTTTACCTTTCTTAATCTAGATTCTGGTTATACTTATTAGGCCTCTTTATATACTTCTTCTTTAAGAAACATAGCAGATTCTAGTATTTATGTATGGCTTAACGTTAAACCTTGTTACAAAACTTCTTAGACTCTTAGATATCACCAGCTTAAATTACGTTCTTATATTATTCTTTACCTATTTAAATTACCGAAATATTGTAAAGAAGTATTTTAAGAATCCAATAGTACTTTTGGTGCTAAATATCCTGAGGAATAGTTTTTCTAAAGTAGGAAGAATTGGTTATTCTAACCTATTCTAATTTGGCTACATATTCTACTTTCAATAGTTGATGTATCGCTAGCAATTTAGCTAGCAAGTCTGAGACAAAAGTAGTCAAGCGTCTTTAATTATTGGTTCTGTTAATCTTTTCTTATACTGAAACAGTTCTTTAAATAAGCACGCTTATTCAATTACCTAGACTAAATCTTATTACAACCTCTTAAATAATCTGTCATAATAACTAGTTAGAGATATCTTAGATATTAAAGTATTTCTAAAATAAATAATATCTCTTATAATTAAACTAATAATGTATTAAGGTACTTCTCTTTTATTAGATTTAATTTACTATTACTTAGCTTTCTTCTTTATTAGATCTATATTTTATTTTACCCTCCAAATATTTTTTGTTCTAATACTTGAATTGCTTATAATTATCTACCTTATGTATGTTAAATTTCTATATTTAAGGATAATTAAAGTATTTTCTACTTATTGGATATTAACAGTCTAATCCTCATTATTTATTTTCCTTTTCATTTAATCCTTTTTTAATTTCCTTCATTTAAAAACAATATAATTAATTTATAGTTTTAGCTTAATTAAGAAGACAAATCTAACTATCTAGTTTAGTAAGATAGTTAGATAGAAAGGATAACCATAAGAATAATAAAGAAAAGTGATTTAATAAAATATACTATCAATGATACTTTACTGTAGCATATCAAATGCTAAGCAGTTTATATCTTTAGTTTATATTTAATAGAAATGAAGCTACCCAATATTTAAATATCAAAATATAATTAAAAATAATAACAAAGAGAGATATAGTAGCATGCATTAGACTATAGAGTGTAACTACAAGTCATCCACTCATTAATTAAAACTAAGAAAAGATAAAGTAGAAAAATTAGATTTAAATACAGAAACTTATTCTTATGGAAGCCTTAAGAATAGAAGGTCTGTTAAGCTAAACAACACTATAGAAGAAGTTTCTAAACATATTTCCTAAGCAATTTTCATTCTAATATTCGAAATATAAAGCGACATTAACTTTATTTCTCTGTAGCTAGCTAGTTAGGAAGTAGAAAGATTATCTTAATTAGTTACTTATTTTAGAGACTGAACTATCAGTCAGCATATACGTTAGCAGTAATTTAAATTTGCACAAGGATACATAATTAGTCCAGCATCTTCTCATAAGCTTTACTTTGAGTCTTTAAGCTTAGTTTTAGTTACTTACATTTAATATTTGGAAAATGCTTTGGTAATAAAGCAGTTATTATTATAATTAAGATAAACTTTACTTTATTCAGCTTTAAAGCTGCTTAGTCTAGTCCCTAGTTCCTTAATTTTCTTTTAATATCCCAATCATTTTATCATATTGTTAAGTTAGATCTTTTCATTAGTAAGTAAACTGGCAGATTTATTATTAGCAAAAGTCTTAAGATATTAAAGATACCAAGAAGAATAATTAGTAATAAGATCAAGCAGCCAACATAGTCTGCTATAGTTTAAACCAAGGATCTTATTTATAGATATAAAGCAGATAGCTCAGAAGGAAGATTTATAAAAGGACTAAAAAGAATAATGAAATTATATATTAAAGAAGCATTATGAAATCCATATTCAGCTAAGAATTTATATTAAACATAATAAGAGAGAAAGGCAGACTCATCCTAACATTACAAAACTGGAAGCTCATTAGAGAAAAATTAACGTTTATATTATTTAAGTTCAGCTACTAAGAGAAATAATATAGATCAAAATAATAAATTATAAAGAAGAAAATTAGATATTAAAAAGGGGATAGATTTGCGTTAATAACTTAGTATTAGTTTTAGTATTAGTTTTAGTATTATAATATTGTAAAATTAATACTCTTATAAAAATAGATTTAAGCAAAGAATGATTTAAAGATATCAATTTAATTTAATGTTTATAAAGTTATTAAATTACTGTTTTGCTAAAAATAATTATTAACATCTAAGAGATTACATTAAGTCTTAGCTTTAAAATTAATTATTAGTTATAGCAAAAACCTTTTTCAAAACTGTTTATTTTACCAGCTTTCTTATTTCTACTTTTAATTACCATATAATAGTAGGATCCATAAATAATAGATACCCATTCTCTTCTTTTTTACTTCAAATGATGCTTCATGAATAAATTTTGGTCACTATCTAATTACCAACTGAGTAGGTTGTTTTTATTACTATTTCATTTGAATGTATTAGAATTAGCTTTCTTCTTCTATAATTATAAATAACCCTATCTTCAATTCTTCATAGTCTAATCTTACTATCTTATTTAGATTCTTTAGCTAGACAACTTTCAATATCATTCATATATTCTTTTAATTCCTTTATAGCGAAGTCATTATATGCAACAATTAGCTTAACCTAAACAGGATTTAGAAATACATTCTAATCATTTTGAATCCAATATTGCATCTCTTAAACTTACTCTAAACTGCTGAGATTGTACAATATTAACCTTTGTTCTTTAAATTTTTTCCCCTAATTCTGCTTAATTTAGTTTCTATTAGATTAACTTTTTGGTGCTCATTTTGTTACTAACCTTACTAACAACTCCTAGTCTTGATATCTCTTATCATGATTGTGTCTTCGTTCTATATAATATCTGGAACACTACTGGAAGTTATTTACCACACTTAATTAACCTAAAGCAATTTTTAAAACTTATTTACGCATATCCTATTTCTCCTTTCCTAAAATCTCAATTATAATTTTGAGCCAGAATATACCGCCTGAAGCTTAAATCTAACAGCAACTCAAAAAATGTAATGAAAGCTAAGCTAAAAATGAAATAATAAGTTTTATTACTTTAAATTTAAGATTGAGATTAGAAAGGTAAGTAAAATAGCCATTAATAATAGATAGGATAAACATAGGAGTGACTGCTAAGAGTAGATATATATGATTTAGCTTCTTAAATATCTTTATAATATCAACTTTAAATTAAAAATCAAGAAGCAACACTATAGAACAAAAGTACAATCAATACCACCCTTTTCTTATTATAAGCCTAATAAAGTGTCAAGATACTATTTTTAATTAATATAATTCAATTAAATAGACTTTAAAAAGTCTAAAATGCTAATTATTTTTAATAGCATAACAGATATTAAAAGAAGAGTGCTGATCTAATAAAGGTGAAAAGTAAGCTTGAAGCTACTCTGTTTCGATTTTACTTGAAAGAGAAAAAGAAATTATCTTATCCTAATATAAATTGCATGAAAAGAGAAAGGGTAAGCAAATTGAAGGAAGATTAATGGATAAGCCTTAATCCAGAGACAAATAAATTAGCAGCTTAAGATTAAAATTAAATTCAAAGAATTTAAGAAAAACTAACAATCTAAGAGGAAAAGCTTTCTTATATAGGATTATTTTTTAAACTCAGTATCTAATATTAATTTCAGTCTAGATTAGAACTAAGATTAGATTGCTCAAACTAATAAATCATAGAAAATAAATAAGTTCGCTAGGTGAATACTGAATCAGTTTTCAAAATGTTTTACTATAGAAGTGAAATGAAGAATAATAAATAAATATAATATCTTATATTAGTTAGACTTTACTCTATTATTACATAGATACCTAATATTTGTTTTTTGCTAAATATGCTTTTAATATAAAAGGTTTTTAAAAACTTCTATGAATCATTATTAATGTTTTTTATACCAACATCATAAATTATATGCTACTTACTTTTTCTTCTACTAAAGAATTTAGAGAAAGGATTATTTGCTTGCTATCATGATTATTAAAAAAGCATACTTTTATAAATAAAGAAGTTTAAGATTATATGTTACCAATCTAAATAGCCAAGATTTTATGCCTTATTAGTTTTTTCTTTTTAGATATATTAACTTCTTAGAAAAGGCTTCATATCTCTGGCTTCTGTCTTTTTTATTTGCATTTTTAAAGTTTTAAAGGCAATTTCCTTTTATTTTAGAATTAAAGCTCTCCTTTATAAAAATCTTGGTTGAATTAAGCAGTATTATTAATTAAGGAAAGGGAATGATGATTAGGTATTAATGAATATAATAATAGGAATATGACTTACTAGAATCTAAATAATAATAAGAATATTTATTTGAAATGCTAGTTAAAGATAACTAGATTAATTAAGATTATTAAAGCTTCTAAATAAAATAGTAGAAATATTAATGAGACTAACTAAAATCATATTCTAATTGTATCATCTTTCTTTAACTTTATTTAAATCTCTAGTTTTAACTTTTCATTACTAAATAAAACAGACTGCTTTTTATATTTCTGAACCATCTATTTACATTTTATTTACTTTAATATTGTAAATTTACCCACTATTATCCTTTTCATTATGCCTTTTAATTATATTGGTAAATTTTATTAAAGACTTTCACACTAAAACCAATATCTTTAAAATCTTCTTTTTGCAAGGATAAAAGTTAAATTTTTGGCGCTATCTTAGATTTATTTAAAATCTACTTGGATTTTGTAATGCTTTTGTTTATAAGTTTTACATTTTTCCCCTATAAATGCAAAATACAAAATTTCTTTAGATAGCATTAGATTAATTATCTCATTTTGCTTTATTTATATCTGCGCTTTTTTTAGAATTTTCGCCTTTACTTTCTTGGTTCTTTCATAAGTAACTTTTTTTATATTTTTCCAGTTATAGGAAAACCTAGTTTAAGGTTTTGCAATTGAAGTTTTGTTTTTCTTTATTTGCTTATAGCATCTCAAAATTTTATTGAGCAAATCCAAAAGAATTTTCTTAAGTTTTTTGTTTTCCTCGAATAAAAATACAAAATGATATAAGAACTCCCTTTAACTTATCCCTAATTCCTTTGCCTGGCTTTTTTCTGAATACTGTATGTCTAATATACTATGAAAGTTGATATGGTTTACACTAAATAGATTTGATTAGTGTTGTGTAAGTTTTGTATTTGTAAATAGTATTTTTGATTAGTGAATTTAAAGTGAAATAAGTAAGTTTGACTAATGATAATGAATATATTGAATTAGTAGTTACTATAGCATTATTAAGGATTACTAAAGAATTAAAGCTTTTTTAATTAAATAGCCTTCTACTATTGATTATTATGCTTTAGTTCTAATTTTTTAATAGATCTCTTTAATTAAAGGTTAGCCTCATTATTTATGTTTCTTAATTACATTTAACTATTACATTATTAAAGAAACTAACTTTTGCTTCTTAATTTTAATATTATACTGTTGTTAGTTACTAAAAGAGAGATATAGAAACATATGATAATCTTCTGAGTTAATTAAAATATTATAAAATAGAGCTTCCTATAAGAGTTTAAAGGAATAGATTTACTAATTTAACTAAATAGATAGCCAACATTGTTTCTTCTTTTATATCTTTCCAACCTTTTTATTTTACTACCTCTATTCATTATTTCAAGCTTGATAGATCTGAAGTTTTACTTATGAAAGTTTCTGGAATTTAAATTTAAATTTCCAGTTACTGCCACAAAGAATTTGAATGGTTTGAGATGTTTTGTATGAATCTAAGTTGTAACTTGATTATATTTTGCTCTAATTAATTAGTGGATGCTAAACAATATAAATATAAAAGGAGTTAACTTGAGGCTTGCTATTAATAAACTCCTGTTTCTTATAAGTGCAAAGGTTAAAGATTTGAAGTTACTAAGGTTTTACTCATTCTTAATTTTGTTCTTTATAAATAAAAATCTAAAAATTTGATATCTTAATCTTTAGCTTCAAGCAATATTTAAAATTCTGTTAATTTTTCTTTTAGATTCTTTTCCTCTTAGTGTCTAAAGAGAGCAGGCTAATTAAGCTATTTTCTATTTTCCATATTCTATACATTTTGAAAGCTATAATAAAAATATCAAAACTAGCTCTAATTGTTTCTATTTGTTCATAAGGGTTCTCTCTATTTAAATATCTTTTATTCCTTTAAATCTGTTTTTTTCTAAATGGTTTTTAACTTATTAATTGACCTCTCATTATTAAAATAACTTATGAAGTCTTCTGTTATAAGTTACTTCTTCATCAGTTTACATATTTCCTTTCTTAATCTTAAGTAAAATCCTTTTATCTTATTAATGCCTTTTATTATTTAAGATTATTAAGTTTAACAATAAACCTTATTTTTCTACTGAGTCTTTTATATTCTAAGCTATTTTCTCTAAAATGCTACTAGCTCCTCTAATAATTTTCCTTTTATTATTTCTCAAGATTTACTTCTTTGTCACCCTGATTTAATAAGCTCTGTCTACTAATAAATGCTTTCTATTATTTATTTTTTGCTAATTTTAGCTTTAAAATTAAGATTAAGCTTCAAGAAATGCCTAAAATATATATAAAAACTAAATGAACTAGCACTCTGATTCAATTAATTACTTAGCAAAACTAACTTAGCACTCAAATTAAGAGCTCAACTAGCGTCTCTCATAAGCCATGCTCTACTATTACCTCAGTACCCTGCATTCCATATTATATAGCATTATCTATAATCATTTTACTTTACTACCATACTTCAAAGGCTACATTTTAGCAAAGCAGGTTTATTCTGCATTTAGTAAGTAAAAGACATTTGACATCACTTAGACTGCTTTCTTATAAGGGTTAGTTCCTTTTTTAAAAAAGCTTATTATAGCCTAAAAGACAAGAGAGATGCTAAATTCTTATATTCTTCTAAGAAGAAAAAGCTTAGACAATATAATATAAACATAAGTCTTAATAGACAGAAATTTGAAAGGTTAAGCAAGCTTATTTATTAATGGTTAGATTAATATATAGGCCAAAGCATTTAAAAAGAGACTAGTAACAGCATTATATAACGCTTTCATCAATATAAATAAGCATTAAGGTTGCGTAGACTATTCAAATTGCTAGAGCAATTAAAGCTAGATTAAGTAAATTGAAGGGTCAGCTTAAGCTATTATATTAGAAACAAAGCAGCTGATAATTAAGCAAATCTTTAATAATTAGCTTAAATAATTTTAGCATAGTAATTAAATGCAAAACTAGAGCGAGGGATACAAGCTAGAGTAGCAAGCAGATTAAGAAAAAAACATCTTATATGTAAAGAAGATAATTTGAAAGATTGTAGGAGAAAAGGAATAAATAAATAAGAATTTTAATTTTAGCATTCAATAGAAGTTTAGCTAAATAGTACCAAGAACACAAACAAGTACTTGATTTTTATATTTAGTTTGAGTAAAAAGATACAGAATTAAATTATAAAATGAAGATATCCTTTTATAAGTTGCTAAATTCAAAAATATCTTTAAATGATACATAAATAGTTTTAAGAATGTTGATTCATGATAAAACTTATTTATCTTTTCTTACCTTATCAAATCAACTTAATACAAAAACTTCATTCTTTTGAGACTCCCTTTAATACATTTTAACATTTCTGTTTCTAATTTTGTATACAGTTTCCTTTTTCTAAATAGCTTCTCTTTCATCTGCTTTATAAGTAATAGTATATTAAATAGCCTCAAATATGCCATAATTCCGTTTGGAAGCTCCTCCTTTATATATTTTTCTTGGAGGGTTTATTACCCAACAATATTTAAAGATATTAATTAACTTAATATCAAAAAACCAGTTTAGTTTATCTGTTATAACCTTAGCATTAAAAATTTTATTTCATTTCTTAGATACAAATTAGAAAATCAATTTTTTGCTCTTAGGTAGTAATTTATAGCTTATTTAGCAAAGAATCCTAAAGACTCTTTGTATTTAATTTATTTATTATAGCCAAGCATTAACGACTCTTAATTAAACTCTATTGATATATGCCTAATTTTAGAAGTTAAGCTAATTAAACTATTATTTCAGCCATTCTATTTAACTTTTAAAATTAAACTTGTTTATTTTAAACACTAAGGATAGTAAGCTTTATCTAGTAGCTTTTTCTAATTTTAATTCCCTGCTACTTGATTTAGGATTGATAATAATTCTGCTTATTGTTTTAGAGATTTAATAATCTTTAGTTTAATATCTTTAGTAAATTATCTCTTAAGATCTTTCAGGCCAGATTAGATATTTCTTAGTTTATGATTTTGCTTATATGTTATGTTTATTTAGTTTAAGAGATACCAATCTTAGAGAGTTCTAACTTAGTTCAGGAATAGTATTTAAATCTTTTATTTCTGCATTTTATATTTTCTACACGAGGTATAATCTCCAGCTATTGCACAGAAACACAAAGTATTCTGAGATTGCTTGTATTATTGCTAAGTTTAGCTTAGTATAATTTTGTCTTTGTTATTATATAGCTAATTATTATTTTTGCTTATAACTTCATGCTATTCAATGTATTAAATGTATTCACTTAGAATTAAGAAAGCTTTTCTTAGTTATAAGCCTCACGTTCTTATTAATTTCTAATATTCTCTAATAGCTTTACTAGAGTAAATATTTACTCTTGAGTATTTAGTTGCAAGTCTAAGATAATAGCTGTATTGATTAGCTTAGACTTGTAGTTTGGCTTTTTCTTAGTCTATCTCTAGTCTTATACTCCTGGCTCTGAACTATCTGGGTGATACAATCTTTTGATTCCATTTTAGTAACTTTATCTTTGAGGTGAGGTTAACTTACTACAAGATCTTACTTTTATCTCACATTTAAAGAAAGCTAGTGATCTTTGACTGGCCATTTAGGTCCATTCTGTGTTATTGCTATATCCAATTATAGTAAAGGGAATTGTCTTTTCTTCTAAACCAACTTTTTTTGAAGTGATAGGGCAATTATTATAAGTTCTTTTTTAGATTAAGTTTGAAGCGATTTTCTGTAATAAGCCTTTAATCAATAAGCTGAATATTCCATACAATTTCTCTTTTATAGGATTGAAGCACGAACTAAGTTATATAATTATTAAACTATTATTGGACTTACATTCTATAGATCGAAAGTTATTTCTCTAATTATGTGATAAAGGAATTTTAGGCTTAAATTACTTTGATAATAGATACTTTTTTATGTCTCTTAGTATTAAATAAAATTTAAGTTTAAAAATAATGAGCTTTTAGATGAAAGAACAAAAGCAACACTTATAAGAGTAATAAAATAGACATTTAAAGGTATTAGATTTATACCTCAAACAGATTATATTATTAGTAGATAAAAAGCAAACTTTAACAATAATATATCATATAACTGCAACAGCATTATCACAGTTAAAGTTTAAGTTTAAGCAATTCAGATAAGACTAATAATATTAATTAGCTAAAGAGAATTAAAGATAATAGAAGTATAGTATCTAATATATAAGTAGTAACTAGTTATTGCTAATAAAGACAAGTTAATAGTTATTATATAATCCTTTATTAAAACTAATCTCTTTATTATCCTAAGCTTTATTATCTACTATTATCTTTATTCTTTATATCTTACTATTAAGGTTAAGCTTTTATACCTTATAGCTATTCCTATATATTTCTAGAAGAAAGCAAATAAAGTATTAAAGCTCTGAGTTTCTAAGAGAAGTCTAACTATATTAGTACAGTCTAGGTAGGTATTGAGATCGGAACTTTAAATGTGTCTAGAGGTTATAATAGAATATTCTATACCTTGTGATTAAGTATTTGCAGTTAATATTTTTAAAGTGGCTTAGTCGCTACAATTTAGTAAGGTATCATAAGAATGAGGTAGCTATTACTTTTATTAAAAGCAGTTAAGTTAGTTAAGGTCTAAAGGACTCGTTATTGAGGAAATGTTGCTGAAATTAAAATTGGGAATCAATATGCAGTTTGAAGTTATTTGGACTATAGAAGAGTAAAGTAATAAATAGCAATTCTGTAAGGAAGAAGAAATAACTAAAAAATCAGCATTTATAGACTTAAAATTTAGCTAATAGAGGAAAATTCTTCTCAGCAGGGAAAGCTAGAGATAGTCAGGAATTCTTCAACAGATTAAGTTAAAAATTCCAGAAAGTATTGATTTGATATGTGAATAATAGTGGTGAATCGAGTGTTAAAATAATGAGTGAGAGTAGAATGATGCATAACTGAATAATAGTGTTTTGAATATATAGTTGTGATTGAAAATAATAATGGTAATTATTTAAAAAGGATTAGTGTTATTACATTTGATTGGTTGAAATAGTAGTAATAAATTGGGTAGCACACTGCACTATAGATAATTATAAAAGGATAATTAATTTAAAATGCTAAAACATGTAAGATGTTTATAAGATATCGTCCGTGTGGGAATTTTAATACACGAGAATCATGCTGGAGAGTATGGCAGGTCATTCAAGTTTCTGTACTAACAGCTTTCGATTGTAGTGTATTGAATTACCATGGCAGTGACAGATAACAGAAAATTAGGGTTCGATTCCGGAGATGGAGCCTGATAGACGGCTACCACATCTAAGGAAGGCAGTAGGTGCACAAATTACCCAATCCTAACTGAGAGAGATAGTGACAAGAAATAACGACACCGGGCTTCGTCTCGGTGATTGGAATGATAACAACGTAAAAGCGTTAGCGAGAGCCCACTAGAGAGTAAGTCCTCCAATTTCGTTCTAGAGGTCTTTAAAAATATAGTATGCGAGAATTAAGGTTTGCTTGATCGAAATCCCATCAGAAATTAAATAAATAGCTCATATAATGATTAAGGAAAAAGCTGAAGTGAGTCTATATTTTGAAATAGAATAGTTAGCTTGTATATGAAATGTAATAAGTTGCTTATTTGGATTATTTGTTGCTAAAAGTCTAATTATGGCCTGAAATGGTTAAAGTAGCAGAAGTTGAAAAAGTGCTCATGATAAGCAGATAAAGTGATTTGCTTGTGATAGTTAAAATTTTAAGAATAATTTTGTCAAAGATATTATCTTTCGATTGATTTGACACCTTGTACTAAATAGATCTAACAAATTATCATCTTAAAGACTAAATTTTTGCTTCCGTGCTTAAATAGTTAATTTATTAGTAGCAGTTATATCCTGTATGTTCAATCGCTTAAAAATTTGTCTTATTTAATTCTAAGGAGTAAATCTAAAATTTGTTTCCTAATTTAAGATTAATAATTGATAAATACGATTAGATAAAAGCAGCAATTAATAGATTGAACCAATTCTTAAAACCACTGAGGAAAGATTACTCTTCAAATGGCTTCAAAAAACAATTATAAAATAGGTAAAGCAGAATAGCTAAATCAAGTATAACTATTAGAACACATTTAAATGCTTATTCAAAGTCAAATAATATACTACTTACTAAGTTCAATGATATATTAGAAAATAATTTGAAGATAAAATTGCTTTTTTTGCTTAACTCCAATATAAATAACTAACTGTTTATAACCTCCAATATGGTTTCATTTGAGTATGTTACTAAGTTTTTTATCTACATGTATTACTCCTCTGATCTAGAATTATTAGATAGTACCATCAAGTTACTCTAATTACTTTAAAACGCTTTTCTTTCATTACATAGACAATTTCGTATTCCTCTCTCCACTTATAATTAATAGGCTTATTCTAATTAGCAAATATTCTTATTCTTATTCATAGAGCTTTCTTAAATAAGGTAATTAGCACATAAAGTAGCTTCTCTTATAGAATCGTAATGGTATGCTTTTAGTTTAAGTAATAGTAAGACATAAAATGATTTGAAATATTAAATATCCTAAGTTTATAATAAATAGTATAAAGAATTACTAATAAACATACAATCTAATTATCCTCTATCATACAAATTTATCTCTTTCTCTAGGTCAAAAATTATAGTTCCAAAGTATTAAACTTGAGTCTCTAATATTTGGATCTTTATCTTATAAATTTTAGGTCTAAGAATCAGAAGTTAGATATTCTACTATTGGACTCTAATTTCTAGTTTTTAAATCCCATCAGAAACTTATAGTTGAATCTACCTCTTAAATTCCTTTTTAAGGTTGATTAACTATTTCTAATTACTAGTCAGTATGTATTTCGATACTCAAGGGTTATGATAACTCTAGTATCACTCTCTTTCATATTCAATTCACGTTCTAAATGAGCATTAGCAACTCTCCAATAATCTTTGAGATTTTAGATACCCTTAGTCCTGTAGAATAATCCCTACCTATCGAGATTCTTACTGTCTTAATAAAAGCACTTTGGTTAATTAAGAAGAGCTATAAGAGAAAAAAGAGTATTGGATGCTTTGAAAATGTGTCAGATAATTAGCCTTGAGATTGTGATAGTACATTCAAAACCTCATTACTTTTTAATACCTAGTATCTAGAACAAAGGAGCAACAGAAAGGAAGAAGAAAATAATGAGGATATCAGTAACTTTGCTAGCAAATTCGATCAATTTAGCAAACATTTGGAAAATAGAACAGAAAAAGTAAGTAATTAATTGTAGGAAAAACATGAGAAATGTAATTATGGAAGAAACATAATTATTGAATCTTGATATTATTTTCCTTCTGTAAGATTGTTATTTTTTCTAAATTAGCTAAAACTCATGATTGTGATTAGTAACTAAGCGTGTATTACATATAATTTAATGATGTTTAGAACATATTAATTAGAATACTATTTGATGTTCTAGACAGAAGTTCTAAATTTTAGTTTGGATAGTTTTTAGTTAATGTACAAGTTTAGTTAATTTGAACTTATCATACTGAATATAAGATTGTTCCTGTTATACATTGCATTTAAAGATGACTAGCTATAGTACTTAGGCTATTAGTCTGATTAAACTGATGCATATAACACAAAGCCTAAGACTTTAAAGATTTGGAACTAGTAAATAAATGATAAGAAATAGGTTGAATTTATGGTTATAATATAGATAATCCATAGACAAGCAATATATTAAGAGTTAAAATATTATTAAAGAGAGTGCTTTATAATATTTATGACACTATCATAAAGTATTCTACTTTTTGTGAATAACTTTAATCTTTTATGATATTCTTATTAATATTCAAGCTAAATTAAGAGTAAGAATAGAAAGTACAATATTTTTAGAAGAAAATCAGATATGATAGTAAAAGTATAGGGTTTATAATTATCTTAATAAGCAAGTACAACATATTTAATAAAACAAAGCTAATTCAAACAAATTTGGGAAAAGCAGACGGAAATCTAATAAAATTATAGAGGAAATTAATTAGCTAGATGAAAGTTAATAAAGCACAGAAAATTTACTTAATAAGTTTTATTCATTTAAACACTAATCTTAATTATCGTTACATGTAAAAAGAATTCAAGGTAATAATACATTTGATCTATAGTAAAATTGATAATATAGTTAAACTTCAGAGCTAGTTGAGGAAATAGTTGTAACAAACTGATACTTTAAAAGAATTAGAGAATTAAGAAGTAGAAAAAGTCTCAGCTTACAGCCTAAATTTAGTATATTATTAACAGTTATCAGTGAAATTAAATTAGCAGAGGTGAAAATAGCCTTTTTCACATTGCACATTTATAAATTTTATTTTACTAAATAAGAACTCTAAGTTTTAGATTCTTTAAGCAATTATCGAAGAAGACTAAAGTTATAATACGTATAATTATTTTAAAATTGAAATGAACAATTTAATCAGAGATAATATGTCTAAAAGCCAATTATAGAGCAAATGCTAAATTTAATGTTAATTCTCTTCTCTTCAAGATTCTCTTATTTAGTTAACTACAAAAATTTGTACCTTTTATATAATTTCTAAAAGGAAAATTAAAGATTTATTAAAGATCTCAGTATTTCTTCTTTTATAATATCTTACCTCAATTATATAACTACTTTAAAGGTAAAACTCTTCTAAATTAAATATAATATGAACTATATAGTAGCTATAGTTATTATTATCATGTTATACTTAGTCAGATAAATATAGTATTTTACCTTTAAGATCACACATTTAAATGAAATGAATGACTATACTAGCCTGCTTTATTTTATAATTCATTATAATTTTATTTAGAATTTGTTATAGATCAACTAACTTTTAATTTACTTATAGTTCAAATATTCTAAATATAAGCAGCTCTATGTACACTATGTGATGAAGAGTTTAATCAGATTAATAGCAAGCCTAAAAAATGGAATGCAAATGTATAGCTTGTGAAAAATCTCTCAACGCAATGTATAAGAGGAATAATGTAATATTCTCTTTTCATTATAACTTCAAATCAACAGCACCTATGCATTAACTTAAAACTATCAAAATTAAAGCTTAGAATTAATGTAAACAACATCATCTTGTATTATCTATAATATATGCTAAAGATAATCAACTTATATGTAGTACTTCCTTAATTTTGACTCACTATTTACTTTTATTTTTCTTTAAAAAGCATATACATTCGCACTTTTCTACATCGATAGATAATTTTACTCAACTAAAAACTTTGCAAGTTGCTTAGATTAATCAATTCATTTATTTCATCTGAAAGTAGGATTAAATTATCTGTCCAAGCTTTCGTAGTAAAAGTAAGATCATATATTTTAAACCTTACTTTTTTGATAAGCTTGAATATATCTTATAGCAAAATCATAGAAGATAATAGTAAGAATTGATCCATATTAACTCCCTTATAAAACTTCATTATTATAGAGCAAATTTCTAGATAGGGTTTCATCTAAATAATCTAACATCCAAATATTTATAATAAGATTCAAAGCTATTAATTAATGCTAAAGGAAGCTTATTTCTTCTTGAATGATCAAAAAGTAATCGTTTATCAATAGTGTTAAACATCTTTTCTACATCTATAAAATAACAAATTAATTATTTTGATTTTATAATTTTAATAAAAATTAAAAGCTACAAAAGTAAAATATTTTCAAATAAGTTTATAAAAGCGAATATAAATTAGCAAAACTAAACAATATTTTATCTCTTTTTTAATAATATAAAGATTATTAGAAAATAATTTGTCAGCTCATTTTATTTTTTACTTTATTATTATTACTTCCTTTTACATTATTTTTTCTTTTTCTAATTTTATAAATTACATTTTTCCTATTTTACTAAATTATTCTTAAAATTCTTTTACATAATCAAGAAACTTTTACTTATTTTCTTACTTTTTGCTACTTTTCAGTATTTCTTGATTTCTCTATTATTTCTATTACTTCTATAAAATACTTTATTTACATTTATTATTTTTAATTAAATTTTTATGTAATGTATGAATTTTTCTAAATTTTTTATTGTTTTTACGTTTTACTATCCATTTTAAAAAATTATTAGAGATATATTTCTCTATTTAAATAATATAATTTTATACCTATCTTTAGTGTATAAGCTTTAATTTAGAGTACTATAAGTTATTTAAATGAAAATTATTACTTCAGTTGCAGTTTAATTCAAATTAAAAAAATAGCGAGATTTTAGTTTATTTGAAAGTAACTTAAATAAGATATTTATTAT
The DNA here is from genome assembly GCA_946699065.1 of Loxodes magnus. Classification (NCBI taxonomy): domain Eukaryota; phylum Ciliophora; class Karyorelictea; order Loxodida; family Loxodidae; genus Loxodes; species Loxodes magnus. The sequence continues at coordinate 48,042 of CAMPDV010001540.1, forward strand.
TAAGATGATAACAAATTAAAAGACTTTTTCTATCATGCTTAACTTTTAATGTTTATCTTTAATATTTTATTATTTTTTCAAAGAAGAGAAATATCATTCAAATAGCAATTGTAAAAATAGAGTTATATTAAATATTTTGATTAGAGCTTTAGAGATTATATTAATTGTAACTTCATCAAATAATTTTATTTTAATTTTTTTATACAAAGCTTCAAGTATTCGTATAATATTTGTCCTTAATATATTTTCATATAAGTAATAAAACTGTTAATTTACATCTTATTCATCAGTCCTATTTTTCTTATTGCTCATATTCTTCTTATTCTTATTCTTATTCTTATTCTACTGCTTCAATTTTATCAAGATAATTCTACCATTTAGTAATTTCTCATTTCACTTTAGTATTTAAATTTTTCTACTTAGTAATTTTAACAATAATTTTTATTAAATAATTTTTTAATATCTTGAAGTTTTATATTAGATAATTCTAAATTTTAAAATAATATTTTATGTTATTTACACTAAAATAAAAATTTATAAAGAATATATTAATTTATCCTTGTAATACCTTTTTTATTTTAAATTATTTTCTAAATATTTCTTAATAATTTCTAAGAAATAAATTAAACTCTGCTTAAATTTTATTAGATTGCTTTAATCAATTATTTTTTAAATAAACTTAAAATTTTCTACTTTCTCTTATAATTAACACTTAATTATCTAAAAAGCTTATAAGAATTTATTTTTAACAGTTTAAATAATAGTATATGGTATAATAAGCTTTAAGCATTTTTTATTTATTAAATCTATTAAATAATTTAATATTTTAGATATGTAAATTATCTTATACTTTCTAAATAAAAATTTATAATTAAAATTAGGGTTTTATTAGCTAGTTTAAGAATTATTTTCTTATAAACATAATTTAGAAAATTGAATAACTAAATACAAAAAATGATTATTTATTAGTGTGTAAATTATATATAAGTTGGAATTAGATAAATAATCAAAAACTTCGTATAAAATTATCATTTATTTTGTAATATTAAAATTAATTTTTTATTTCTTATTTAATATTCTCTATGATATAATTCTAAACTTTTAATTATGAAAAATTATATTAATTAAATTATATTATATTATATTTTAAATTTTCTTATTGTAATCCATTTTTTTATTTTGCGCAAACTTATATCAAAAACCTTTTTATTTTATTCTCATGCAAAATGATTTATCTGATAGTTGTATTTCATAATTAGATCTAAATGATATTTTTAAAATAAAAATTATCGAATGGTTCTGTTGCTTGCTATAGATCAAAATATTAAATGATTTATGGCTTTTATCTTTTATTTCAATATTTTATATACGATTTAATAGCTTGAATGACTAAAATTTTCATATAGCTTCTTTTGTTTGGATAATGAAATTAAATTTAGTGAAAAATCCAAAAGTAAAGAGATTAATTAGATTCATACCAAAATAATCTAATTAAGATGTATAGAGTCTCATTAAATTTTATTAGTGATATTTAAGTTTATTTTGCTTCAAATGAGTTAACATAAGATAAGAGTTTAAATTTTATAAATGAGTAGATTTGCTTTGGACAGATGAAATGATATTATTACTTTAACTTTAACCACTACAGTTAAAAGGATAATCTATTATTTCACACACAGAATTTTTTCATAAGTACAGCCTTTTCTAGCCAAAATTATTGTAATAAGTTATATATGAGTATAAATTTAAAAATATATATAAAATAACTTCTTCCTTGTAATTTTTTCCTTATTCATATTATATTTATAAAATTAATTTTAGATATAAATGTCTAAATCTCTAAATTTAAGCAATAATTAGCAAAGCATGATGTTTACATTTTTTTGAGTCATTTTATTTTAATATTTTTAAAATGCACGAAGTTTATATTTAAGATTCAGGTTCTTTTAAAATATCACTCTTTTTCTAATAAATTTGATATAAATAAATATGATTATAGAGCTCGTAGCACCTCGATGACAAACAACTCTTTCTGTATTAATATTTAATATTAAAAAAATGCTCTAAAAAGCTTGATTTCATTCTATTCGTCCAAAGAGTCACTTCATCTTCTCGAAATGGGGAATCTTCTTATTAAAAATTATTCTAACATCTTGAGTAAAATGCTTCAGTCTTCTTTAATAAGGTCCAAAAAAAATTATTTATTAAGTCATTAATTAGAAAACCTGTCAGTCAAACTTTCATACTGCTAGAGAGAACCCTCGCGGTAAGTTAGGCATGTCTCAACTGAGCTTATCCACCTTCCGTGTGGTGGCATCTAGTGCGAGATTACTCACAATACAGCATACATTGTATGAGATTACCTACTAGTTTTTCTGACTCGGCTGACATCCATTTGATATAATTTATAATAAAATAATAATGATATGATCTAATGAATTTATAGCTCTTTTTTAGATTTGCTTAAATAATAAATTTTAGTAAATTATAATTTTATAAATAATATATATTCATAAATATAGCTTATATAGAATAATTTTAATTCTAAAAAGGATGGAATGTGTTTACAATTATTTTTATTTATCTTTCTATTTATAATAATTAAAGTTAAAACTTAAAACTTTAAAATTAATTTTTGATACTTTTTAAATAAAATTTAACTATTAAATAGAATAGTTAGAGATGGTTAATCTAATTGGATTTTAAGAATTATTAAAGTAATATTTATTTAAAAGGAATCATCTCTGTTGTAAATTTATATTTGGATAAGTACTTTTTTAGATTTCATTGCTTTATCAGTCTGATAAAATTAAAATCTTAATTACATAATAGTAAATAGTTATTATAAAAGTTGATGAGTATTAATTAACTGATAAAAGATCTGTAGTTGATAAGAATAAGTAAATAAAAATTTCTAAATATAATGAAGAAATTAAATAATTTAATTTTATGAAATACCTTTTAAAAATAAATTCTTTGATAATTGAGATATATAAATTTATAAAAACTAGAAAAAAGTTAAAAATAGCACCAGTAAATTATTAATTTAAAAATAAAGAAAATTAAAAATAGAAATTATACTTAACAAATTAACATTTCCAATCTAAAATAGAAAAAGTTAAATTAAAAGATAATTCTATTTCCAATCAGAAATACAACTTTAGAGATACAGTAGCAAATTTATAATCAAAAATATTTGATTATATTATATTAAAATATTAAAGATTTTTAATTATTTTATTTTAAGAGATTTACAAGAAAAGCTAATTTTTTAATTTTAATTTGGCAATAAAATATTAATATAAAAAAGAAAAAAATAAAATATAAATTATTTAACTTTAAAATTTTAGGAAAGGCGTGAACTTTAACATTTTTATAATTAAAATATTCACTCAATATATTTTAAATATCTTTAGTAATGATTTAGTAATATAAAAAAAGTAAGTTCAAATGTAAAAAATTTATAAATATAAAATCAATTTGAATTGTAAAGGTTTCATGAAATATTATATCTAATTTAGATATAATCAAATAGATTGAAGAAAACCCAATGTTTTAGAGAAAATTCTAATTTTTCAATTAGTTAATAGCAGAGAAATAAGTACAAGGCGAGAACAAGTGAAAAAACAGTGAATAAGTTTTAAGATAAAAGAGTAAATAGGTAAAATTATTCTTATTTCTTGCCATATAAACAAAATTTAAAATCTTTAATATTAAAATATGATAAAATAAAGTATATTAAACAAAGAGTTATATTGAAAGAGAAAAATTTGTTCATAAAAAAGATCATTGAAAAGGTATAAAACGACTTAATCTATATCTTTAAATAATAAAAATATTATCAAGTAGGAGAATAAAAAAAGATTTTTAGAAAGATTATATTTAAGATAAATTATTTAGATTAATAGAAATATTTAACAAAAATTATAATATAATATAATTGATCAATTACATTAGTTGCTTTTATTATGACTGCAAGCAATAAATTTTTAATCTGTTGAAATAATTATAAAATTTTAATAAAAAGTTCTTTAAATAAAAAATATATAAACAAATAAAATTAGAAATCTTTATAATTCACTATTTTAAAATTAGAAATTTAAAATATTACTGTTTAGTTTTTCAATTAAAAAATATGATTAAATCTAGGAAAAATTAAAAAATAAATGGTTAAATATCTCCGCAAGGGCTTTTTGGCAAAGCAGGAGAAAAAAAAATAAAGAGTCGAAGTGACTCATGAAATTACTCCTCCTCACAAGTCACAAAAAAACGAACATGAATCAGTGCAATCCTAACTCATGTCCTGAAAAAAAACAAAATATTAATAAAATCTAATCTCCTTCAAAAATTATATCTTTTAGATTTCAAGAGGCGGAATTTTACAAAGAAGACTTTGAAGAATGAAACGTACCAGAAGACGTTTAAAAACTATAGAAGCTCGTAAGAGTACTAAGATATGAAAATGCCTTAATGTGGGAAAGGTTAGAACAAATATCGTAGGAATCAGTGGATTTCTAGGATATGCAGGCTTCAATATACTATTTAAGTAAAAAATATTGAAATTGAAAGGATACAAGGTAGAATTTCCTGAAGTTACAACTGAATTTAAACCTTCAATACCTGAGATAGAAATTATTCTGGAGCCTACAGTGCATACATCTTTGTCTATGATATAAGAAAAAGCAGAAAGAATATGGCCCAAAACCAAGACATACGTTAAAAAAAGTTACTATTGCGAAACAACTTGAAACTTTCTGCGGTAATGCAAGGAATATAAAAATTAAAGCAAAGAAAATCAGACGAATTATTAAGAGAAACAAAATAAAAGAAGAAGAATTATGAAGAAAAACAACAAAATTATTTTACTAATTACGAAATTTCTATAATAAAAAGCTAGCAAGAACAAAGGCATATTTAAGAGGAACCATGCCTTTAACAATTTTTTAGACAGATCCCTCTCAGTTCTCTAACAAAAAATGAGAGATAATTTCATTAATTTAATTTAAATATAGGAAAATAAAATTCAATCATAAAATTATATTTCAAAGATTTAAAAAGCGCTATTTTATTATTATTCAATTTGAACATTAAAATAAAATAAAATTTAAGTAATAAAAATACAAAATACAAGTAAGATATAAATTTTAGATAGATTTATAATTTTATATGTTAATTATAAAAAATTTAATAATGCAAATATTGCAAGAGTGAATTTAAATCAATAAATTTAGCTAAATATGAAAAGAATTTAATCTAAAAATATATAAAATTTTTAATTGAATTTTATTTAAATCTTTCAGATTAATGTTTATGCTAAAATAATTTGAATTTTTAACTAAAAATATGTAACATTTTTATGAATATATTGAGATAAAATAAAAATGAAGGAAATAAATTTAGTATAATATTAAGAAATTTAAAAAATATTAAATATCCTCAAATTTTGCTATTTATTAAGTTTTAACAGTTATAATTTAAATAATCTACTTAATTTCGAAAATTAAAAATTAAGGATACTTTAATATAAGATAATAAAAATCGATTTGATTTTAAAAGTAAAATCTAATATATTAAAGTTAAGTTATAAAAAATAGTTAAAAATAATTTTTATATTTGTTTGAACAATCTTTTTTTCTTATTGATAGAAATTATCCATAATTTAATTTTAAGAATTTACTATTAGAACAATTTTGCGTCTTTAAAATTTAAAATAAATTTATTTTTAAATATTATTATTCTTTAAATTATACCTAAAACGAAGTAAAAAAAGATAATATTACTTAAAACAGAAAAAAACTATAGTTAAAACTTGGCACTTATGTTTAAGATAAGATTTTAATTTCTTTTTCTTATATATAGCAAGTTAAAAATTAATCAATATTCAGACAAAGTAGAGATATTTTTTCAATTATAATAAGAATTACTATTTCTATATGATTGATCCTTTCCAATTCCCTTGTCTGCTTTCTTCGTATCAATTACTCTAAATAAAATATTGATTCCAAATTCTAACTTAAAATAGTAATAATATTAGATTATAAACTTTTTTTTCAATCTTTAAAGTGATAATCCAAACAAAGATGTTTTTGCTATTTATAAATTAATGTTATAAAAATTAAAATTTTAATTTTTAAATAAACATAATACTTTCCTTCAATAATTAATTTTAAGAAAGTTGTATTATAAATAATATTTTGTAGTTAAAAAATACATTTTTTAATTAAAAATATAGTTGAACATTTTTATTTTAATCTTTTTTCTTTGATTGTATTAAAATTTATTTAAAATTTAAATTAGATACTTAACAAACTTTATAAATATATTAAAGTGGATCCACTTATTTAGGTTCACAACGATTAATAAAAGAAACCAAATTTTATTCTAAATAAAAATCTAGTAATGTTCTAGCTTCACCTGGTCTCTTTGTTCATTCTTTCTTATTTACTCAATTTTTTAAATCAAAATTGATTACCTTTTTTCTCTAATTACTTGTGAATAATTTTGAAAGTAGGAGTTAGAAGAGGTTAGAGTATAATCCATATTTGTGTCAAATGCCTCGGTCGAGTTGAATTCTTCTAAATAAATAAAAAATTATTTCTGATCTCACTAATAGTCATCAAAGCCACATCAGATTGACAACAAGTAAATGCAGGATAACTCTACGACCTGGATTTCAGTACTTCTAATCAGATTCACGTATTTAATAGAGTACTTTAATTATTGTAATGTTGATTGAGGTGAAAAAATTGATAAGTAAATGTGTTATTAAAAGTCTTGATAATATTAAAAGTGAAACTTGAAATTTTGTTTGAAGTATTTTATGGCTTGTAACGTAGCTTCCCTAAAGAATATCATTGAGTACTTTAAATCCTGTATTGTTGATTATGGTGACAAAATTGATAAGTAAATATGTAATTAAAAGTCTTGATAATTTTAGTAAGGAAATTCAGAAGTTAGTTAATAGAGAGAATCCTCAAATAAATAAAATTTATATTGTAAAGAGCACGTTCTTACTTATCCATGATGGTATCTATTATAAAAGTGCTTGTAATGCAATTCACACTGCACCAGATTACCTACTCGATAGACAAGAGCCTAATATCCATTTAAAAAATGAATATATTATAGACTTAAAAAAGTAAATTTTCCTATGAATTTAAAACTTTTGAATAAAAACAAAGAATTTACTAATTGATAATAAGGATTTGATAACTATTTTATTTTTATTAATCTTAATTAAAAAAATCATTTTTTTAAATTTTAGATTAATAATATTTTTCGATATGCAGGTAATTTTTCTGTTATTATTAAGCTTTAAATAAACAATCATATCTGATGATTTATTAATCTAATTTATCAAACTTTTTTTAATAATAAAATAGGTATGATTTTAACTTAATGATATATAAATAAAATAAAATCATAAATGATATAAAATTAAAAAGAATAATTATCGGAAAAATATTTCAAAAATATAAGCATTTTTACTAAAATTATTTATATATATATATATAAATTTTTGTAAATAAAAGAAACTAAATTATTTCATTAATACAACAAATGATTTTTTTATTTTATAGTTTATCTTAATAATTAAACTTTGAAGAATCAAATATTATAAAAATTGATCAAAAATTATATTTTTTTAATTATTATCTTTATATTTAAGCTAATTTTGTAAACTCTTATTATAAATATAAAATCATTTATATATAACATTTAATAACCAAATTGCCTGTATAATCACATTTTCTATAAATTTCTATCACAAAACAAATAGAAGGATTTTGTTGAATTTTTTATATATTTACTGAATTTAATATATTAATGACATTGTATTTCAAGCTCTTCAATTGTATAAATTTTAAAGATTTTTAACTATTTTCCAAACACTAATGCTTTTTTATTTCTTTAATTATATAAATTTATGTCTTATTTTAATTTAATTGCTAGAAATTATATTTCTTAAATTTTTTAAAACTATTATGCTTAATATTTTGTTAGCTTTTTAAATTTATAGAATCATAATTAAAATTTTATAATCTAAAAATATTTATCGATCTCTTATAATCCGTCTATAATTGACCTTGTGTTAAGTTTTATAAATAAAGTTATAGCTTTGAAACTATAAATCTGTTAATTTGTAAATATGATTATAAAATTAATGATATTATAGATTAGAGGTATCTTTATCATAGTTGCAATATTTAATAAAATTGCTATTTATTCGTAGATTTAGAACTATTAACTCTTATTTTTAGATAAAAGCAAAATTTAGCATTAAGTATTTTGTAAATTAAATGTAATAAGCTTTATTACTAACTTTTTATTCTTTAGCTATTTTAGCTAATTTGTTGATCTTATGAACTTTTTAGTTAAACAAAATGGATATGCAAGTAATAAATATAGCTTAATCATTGTGATTAATATTCCTTTATTTTGACAATTTAATTCAAAGAAAATGATTGGGTAACTAGTGGTTTAATTTTAGTTGATCTAAATTTAGAATGAATCAATTAAAATGCAATGATTATAATTTAATTTTAGTTTTAATAATTTATAAAATTATTCTATTTCATAAAAGTAAAAATACTAAAAATAACTAAATTAGCAGAACAAGATTATTATTTGTATCTCTAAACTTATTAATTGGTAATAGCTCTTACTTAGTAGTTTACTTATAATTAATTCCTTTAACTTTCCTCTAAGTTTATCTTCTAATTAGATATTTAGCTTTAGCTAAAATTCTAATATAAATATAATTTTATAAGCATGACATATATTTTAAAGTATAGCTTTCATAAAACTATTTACTTTTATATCTAATTATCATTTTATTTGAACTCCTTTCTTTTTATCTTCATATAGTTAAGATACTTTTCTTAAATTACCTATTAACTAACTATAAGCGGCCTTATTTTATTTAATATATATATATATTTTTTAAAGTTATAAGTATAGATAAAGCAATGTGGAACTGCTAAAGTAAACAACTGAAAATAATAAGTATATTAAATGAAGCAAAGAACATTTTAAAATAGAGTAGTTTAATATTAAATCGTATATAAGTAAAGATAAAATTTAAACACTATTAATTTAGCATTAAGCATATAGAGCTATATTATTTCTAACTATTTACCACTTGCTAATACTTTTCATTTCAACATTTCCTTATTCATTTAATTATTACAATCATTCAAACTTATATCAAAATCAACTCAATAGTAACCTTTAACACTAAGAATCAGAAAACCATAAATATAAAATTGCCTTTTAATTAATTATTTTACCTATTATAGCTTATTTTTTCTTAAAAGATTCATTAAACATACAAAGAGAAGATTTAGAATAATACTCAAACAAAAACTTTAAATAAGAAGCATTATTAAAAACTAAGAATTATTTTATACTTTTTAAACTAATCTAATTTATTTAGTACCTTTATTATAGAATAAGCAGGAAAATAAGATAAAAGAATCCAATAAAAAGTGATTAAAAACTATCTAATTAAATATATAAATCTAAAAAATTAGAGTAAATTAAGGATAAATAATATTTAATCAAAAGTCAATTATAAATAAGTCGTAAGCTAAAATGATAGAAAATCTAATATAATCCTTTTTAATTAACGCTTTTTAAGAGAAGATTCAAATATTTTTAATTTATTAATTATATAACTTAGAAAGGATTAAAAATAGAAATAAAATAATAATAAAATTTAGAAGATTTATAAGAAACGTAAGGATATAAAATAACTTGGATAGATTACTAAAATAGAATATTAATTTTAATGAATTTATTCAATAGAAATAATAAATTGACTGCTTTTTATAAAATAATTTAATAGCAACTTTACTCTAAAAATTATTTATGAAATAAAATTTTAACTTTTAAACGCTAAAAAGAAAAGGAGATTATATGATTTTAACTAATTAGAGATTGATATTGCTTAATACCATTTTGATCTATAATGAAATAACACCGAATTAAATACTAAAAAATTGGAAGAATAAAATTTTTTACTAAAGGAGGGTTATTAAATTTCTCAAATGCTTTAGTTATTTAAAATATATAAAGGGAAAATCTTATATTGATAAGTTAAATTAAGTGAAAAATACCTTAGTTCAACTGATTAATAAAAACAACAAACAATTTTGTAAGTGACTTTATCTTATAAAAAAAAGAATAAATAAATATTTAAATAAATATTTATTGACTGTAAATGTTTTTTTAAATAAATCAAATCTATAAATTACTTAAATATAATTAAAAATAAATAATGATAGTATTTATTGAAAAAATAAAGAATCGTTGAAGAAAGTATCTTTATATATAAAATTCAGATTAAAACAAAAATGTATGACTTCAAAACTATTTAATGAGATTATAAAATATATTTAAAGAAATATAAAATTAAATATTAGTAAAATAAATTCCAAAATTAATATTTATATAATAAATTTTATTAAACTTTTCTGGTTTAGAAATATAACATTTTTAATATAAATTTATTATATATAATTATTTATTATAAAACAAACAAGCTAAAATTTATATTAATCTTCATTTAAAAAAAAATAATCATTTATAACACTGAAGTAAATAAATATTTAAATAATGTATAAACGAAAATATCAATACAAAAATTTAAATAAAGAATGAAATTAAAAAAATTAGAATTAAAAAATAAAATGCTATAAATAATTAAATTTTACAAATTATTTAAATTTATGAAAATTAAAAAATAAAATTCAGTTATTTATAAGACTTTTCTTGAAATTTACTTGAAAAAAAACTCTAATTAATAGATCAAACTTGAAATAAATAAATATTGTGACACGATTTTGATTATTATTTTTGTAAGTTTAGGATAATTTATTTAATTTTTTACTTATTAGACAAAACAGTTTCAATATTTTAAATTAATTTTAATTTTAATTTAGATCTAAATTAATATTTTAAACTTCTATCTAATTAATTTTTTAACGTGAATGCAAAACAACGAATGAAACACTTATGCAATAATAATTCTAATTAAACATTAAAAAATGTATAAGCATTAAAATAATAAGCACTTAAATGTAGTAATGCCTGTAGCCTATATCTGAAGATATATATAAATGTTTAGAAATATTAATTTTAAAAGATTATCAAATTATAAGTATAAAAGAATACTTAATCTATAATTATATTAAAACTATTTATTTATATAGCTATTTAAAATTCAAATATAAATCTTTTTATTTATAAGTAATAAGATATTAAAAGAAAAATAATTAAAGATATTTACAAAAATATTTAAAATAATTATATATTAATTTATTAAATTTAATATTATATAAAAGTATAAAATAGATTACAATATAATCTATTTTTTAAATTAAAACTTGGAAATAAAGCTTGCTTCAACTATTATTAAATTTAATTTTTAAAAGAATAAATATAACTAGATAAAGTATATGAAATATACTTTTTAATATCTTTAATAAAAAAATATTAAATCAAGGAAATAAGTTTAAGTTTAAATCAAGTTCATTTTTCAAGTTTAGTACTTTTTTCTTTGTTTAGCTTTAAAATATTTGGATTTTTTATTTTAAAATTGCTTTTTATTATATTAAGGTATTTTTTATTCTTCTTCACTTTCATGAATTTAATAAAGTATTTCCTAATTTTCTCGTTGACTTTCAATACGTATAGTGTTTTGAAAATTGATGTTAATTTTTTGCTATGAATTATCTTGCTTATTTAAATTATACTACTATTATTAATCAGCCTCTTATTACTATTATATTTTATCTAACTTTGCTTTTTTTGCAAGAATTATACAAGCCTACTACAGTAATTATAAGTGATATTACTAAAGCTATTATTGTAAAAAAACTACATGTAACTATGATCACTACTCCTAATGTTTATCTGTCTTTATCACTATCTTATATTTCATGGTTGTTAGCATGGAAATAGAAATTAAAGAAATAAATAAATAAAAATTAGTACCATTTTCCCCAATTATCTTTATAGCATTCAGTAAAAAATTTAAAAAGATTTGAAATAAACTATATAAAAGAACCAAACTAAACAATGGCAAATATATAAAATGATTTAAGCTATTTATACCTCTACTAAAACAATAGCTGCAAACGAAACAAAAAGACTTCTTACTAGAAAGAAAGTTTAGTAAAATGTTTACATTTAATTATTCTATATCTTTTAGTCAAAATAAACTATATAATTTTCTTTTATTTATTCTATCTAATTCTCTATTCTTTCCTCTTTTGTTTCCTTAAATTTAGTTTTCAAAATGAAGTATTTTTTAAGCACTTAAAAGCTATGAAATATACAAGCTATTTGAATAATCTAAATATAAAAACTTATAAGTACTAAAATAGACTCTTGGCATTAATTACAATTTCCTCCTTCTTACAAAAATTTTAAGCAATTATCAATATTTTAATTGCATTTGTTACAAGTTTAATTTTTAGTAAAGTAAGTTTAATTTTAAGATAATTTGCAACATATTCATTGCCAAGTAGAGCATAAGGCTTGTAACATTTTTTACATGCTTTTGCTGGTAAATCACATTATGCACATTTATCAAATATCTCTTCACATCTATAGCAAGTCTAATTTTGTTAGAAATAAGATTAGTTAGGACAACTTGAAGCACATTAATCTCCCAATAATAAATAAGGATCTTAGCATTTAGTGCAGATATTTCCATCAATATTGCAATTATTATAATTATCTATACTTATATTGCATTAAAGGCAAGTTTAGTTATATATAAAATAACTATTATCAGAAGGAAAATTTTCTACATGTTTTCCATCAAGTAAAAGATAAGGCTACTACATGATTGTCCTTCATTATCGCAATATAAACAATTTTATATATTTTAGTTACATTTTTAACAAACTTAATCTTATTCAAAATAAGTTGAATCTAGATAACTTGAAACATATTAATCTTCTAATAAAAGATAAGGATCTTAACATCTTGTACAAATATCTCCTTCTAAATCACACTCTAAGCAATTTTTTATCTTTTAATCACATTTAGTGCAAATTTCATTTTAGCAAAATTAGTATTATTAGGACAACTATCAACGCATTAATTATCAAGATGAAGATAAGATTATTAACATTAAATACAAATATCTCCTTATTAGGTACAGTTTTAACAGAAAGGAATAATTTAGTTACAGTAATCACATACTCCATCGTTCTCTTTATCTTGTTAATTATCTGGAAAATTAGGCAAGCACTCATTGTCTTTCGAAATTTTTAATGAGCAAAGATATTTATCTCCTTAAAATACTCAACCATTTCAGCACTACAAGCAATTACTAGTTAGAGTGTCATAACATGTGAAGCAATAATCTCAGCATTAAATTATATAAGTTGAAGTAAAACCTTAAAATTAATAGTTTAAGATAAGAGTAAAATAATTTACAGTTAAGTATGAACTTTAATAATATCTTGCTGAATATATTCATCCATTAAAATTATAAAATTAACTATAGCTTCCTTAGTAAATAAGATCATTTGAAGTAAAAGTAATCCATTCAAGATAAGTTTGCTAATCACTATAGAAGATATTATTAGCTCTAGAATGAGTAAAAGCAAAAAAAGCTTGTAGTTAGTTATTAAGAGAAAATCCTAGAAAGACTCAAATATCGTAAATTAATCAGTTATAATAGTCGAATAGGAATTCTTTATCTTTCTTAGTCTTACTTAAAATTTAGTTTATGTACTTGGTGCTTAATACATGGTAAGCTCTAGATATATTGAATTACTTTGATATAATTATAAAAAACTCCGTTCTACTAAATTTAGTCGAATTTAAGTCAAGCTGTAGCACTAAACGGAGTCTAAGCCAAAAGATTAAAATTATAACTTTGAAATTATTAGAAAGGAGCTGATTATTACTAAGAATAAAATTTAGGAGAGTTGGGATTAATAATGTCAAAGAATTTAGTTAAGCTAAAGAAATTAAGATCAGGTAGAAGCTTAGCATTAATACTGCTAATTTCATTTTATTAAATAGACAATTGTAAAATAATTAGATATATCTATTTATTAATTTCATTTATAACTACTTATTTTATAATTATATCCCTTAAGCTACTCTTTCTCAATCGTTTAATGCTTTATAATTCTAAGATTACTTAAAATTTTATTTTATAGCAATCTTTTTAGTAAAAAGTATCATAAGTGTTTTCTTTTTTCGTTATCATTTTCTTATTTTTATTTTTATTTTTATCTTTAATTTTATTTTTCGAAAAGAGTAGAATAATATTTTTTGGGTTGCATAGAAATCACTGAAAAAACTTTAAAATATCCACTGATTTAATTTTCAGGTATTGATTTAATTAAAAAAAATAAAGAAACAAATTATATAAAAGGTAGAAAATTCTTTATTTGAATGCAGGTAGCATAGTATTTCTTTAATTATTTCTTAATTTATCTTTTAGATTTTAATTGTATTATCCATATGTTTTATTTCTATTTATTTTATCCTAGTCCTTGATTTGTCTTATGACTTAAAAATTTATTTTGTTTAAACCTCATATAAAGATTGGATTATTTTTTGATGGATTTATAGTTAACTTTCAAGTTAAATTATATCTGAGATATTTAAACTGAAATAATTTATTCACCATAGAAACTATTTTTGCTTGCTTTATTTTCTTCTAACAATAATAAAACTATTTTTAAAGGTAGTTAATAACCGAAAAAATGAAGCATTAAATAAGTATGAAATATACAATTTAAAGAGGAAAAGATAGTGTTTAAACACATTATGATGAAGTAGAAGATAAATAAAATACTTTAAAGTTGGTTTTTTATATTCTTTAGACAGATATCTAATATAGCTATTAGAGATTATTATCAAGCTTTTAAATACCAAGAATAGATTAATTATTAATAGCTAAAAAATCTTAATATTTAAAAATTTAAAAATCAAAGTTTGAAGCTATTATGATATATAAAATAAGTATTCTTTTTAATTATAATTCTAAAAGTCTGGAAACAACTTTATCTTGAGAGTAAAATTTAGATATCTTATGTGAAGTTTAGAAAGGGAGTTTATTTTTAAAGAGTATAGCGTAATTAAAAAATGAAAAGTATTAAATATCATCATAGGAAGTTTAAAAATAATTTCACATATGAAATTAATTAATCTATTGTCTTTTAATCTAACTGAATAAAGAAGAAAAATTTTAGTTTTAAAAAAGAAAATAAAAAATCTATCAATTTGTAAGAAAATTAATTTTAAGACATCTCAAAATAACTTAAATAGAGCAAACAAGTGCAAAAGTTAAATCATGCTAAATTTATTATAATTTTTTTCATCATGAAGATTTTGGTAGAAAGAACTATCTTAAATCTTCTCAACTCTGAACAATTTCAAAATTATTAATTAATTTCAAAAGAACTCCTAAAAATAAATAGCATTAAATCTTGATTACAGCATTTTAAAGGTTTTGATTAAAAGCAAATTAAAATTAAAATCTACATCTAAGTAATAATTTCTCATTTTATAAAGATAAATAATTATAACAATTATTTACGCAGAGATAGAAATAAAAGCAGTGTGTTGATTATAAGTTTTAAGCAAGCCTTTAATTAATAAATCATTTTTTAATATTTCAATATAGGTTTTATCATAATTTTTATGAATAAAGTAAATTAGAACTAGTTTACTACGAATAATTAAAGCTTATTAACTCAATGCATATATCTTAACATCAACTTGTAAATGCATCTATTTTTAATAATCTCATCATTAAATTCTAAAATTAAAAGAAAGCGTAAAAAATATTTTTATTCAGTCTTAATTATATGCTAAAAATACCATTTTCTTTATTGATATTTGATTTAAATATTGGAGTGCTATTATTAAAATTTATAATGCTAATATTAAATAATAGCTATTTAAGTGAGATTACTTCAATGTGACAAAAACAATTGTTATATTCTTTAGATTTATAACTTTCCTATTTAATTTAATTTGAATAAATTCATTTATCTTTTATTATAAAAATATAAAGAATTCTGATTTTAGGTATCTTTATTATAAAATCTATTTTCTTATTAAATCTGACTTAATTATTTAAATGATACAAATTACTTTTTTTATTTTTTTTTATTTTAAGATAAAAAAATTTAAAAGACTGAATTTATCATTCTTTCAAAATATTTGATTTTAATTCTTAAAATTTTGGAAAGCTTTTATTCTCTTTAATTTCAATAAATTATTTATTTATTTTCATTCATCTATATAAATATTTAGCAACAAATTTGAGTTTAAAAAATATTCCAACTTAAATTATTTTTTAATCCCAATTAAGAAATAAAATGTAGCCTTTCAGCTTAATATTAGGATTTTTATGATTTTACTCCTTTTCTGAGACTCTTTGGCATTCAATTTGTATTACTTCGACTTTATTTTTTTTATAATTTGTTTCGCTTATTCTTTAATCTTTGCTCATTTTAGAAATAATTACTTAAAATCTTCTTCATTCTCATATTATTAATAGATTTAATTTTGCTAAATCATTCTTAAAATAAAATTAATTGTCTGTGTTTTTTTATATACTAGCCCATGCTTTTTAATATTATTTAAAAAGAAAAAGTAGCATAAGTTTAGATTAAACTAAGTTCTTTCTATCTAAATATTAATTTTTTTAATTATTATATTTTTGGAGCAATATATCTATCTATCCTAGCTCTTTATAATTAAGGAATAATTTTAGTTATAAAGCATTATTATATCTTTATAAACATTTAATAAGCTTACCTTATCTAGTTTTAGTCTTAATATTACAGATAAGCTAATTTATTTATTTTTATCTTAAATTATACCTCCATCAATTTAGTTAATTTTCCTACCTAAACTTACAGATAAACAAAAAGAGCTATAATTATTCATTATAGTTGGTTAAGTAATTTATTAAATAAAGTTAGATAATTACTTTAGCATTAAAATGTATGCATTAGCAAGAATAAAGAAAGGAAAGCGATCGATTAAGATTGTTAGTCGATAAAGCAAATATCTAATTATATTAATAAATATGCTTCAATTAGATATTTTGAAAAGCAATGCAATCTATTTGTCTGTAGAAGATTAGAACAAGATAGCTATATTTATATTTTAATTAATAAATTAATAAATTAATAAATTAATAAATTAATAAATTAATAAATTAATAAATTAATAAATTAATAAATTAATAAATTAATAAATTAATAAATTAATAAATTAATAAATTAATAAATTAATAAATTAATAAATTAATAAATTAATAAATTAATAAATTAATAAATTAATAAATTAATAAATTAATAAATTAATAAATTAATAAATTAATAAATTAATAAATTAATAAATTAATAAATTAATAAATTAATAAATTAATAAATTAATAAATTAATAAATTAATAAATTAATAAATTAATAAATTAATAAATTAATAAATTAATAAATTAATAAATTAATAAATTAATAAATTAATAAATTAATAAATTAATAAATTAATAAATTAATAAATTAATAAATTAATAAATTAATAAATTAATAAATTAATAAATTAATAAATTAATAAATTAATAAATTAATAAATTAATAAATTAATAAATTAATAAATTAATAAATTAATAAATTAATAAATTAATAAATTAATAAATTAATAAATTAACTTTAAAATACATCATTCTTCATATTCTTAAAAAAGAGTATACTAGAAATTATTTTAGATATATAAAGGTATGATTGAAAGAAAATACATTTCTATAACTAATCTTCATTTATTAATAATCTTAGTGCTTCAACTCATTGTTTCAGAGAACTTTAACTAGAATTTAACTTTAATTGCTTTTAATTAGGGAATTCATAAAAAATAGTTCTTAATTTAAATAAAAGAGTTCTAGTTAAGTTATTTTGAAAAATATACTCCAATCAATATATCTTTAAAACAGGGTTAGTAGGTATAGTGAAAAAAAAGTTAAATTTTATTTTTAGTTAAAAAATAGATTTTTCTCTTATTCTGTCAATTCCTTTTTTCTGAACTTTATTGGGCACTCTTTTCCAAGAAATTGTTTGCTAATTATTTATAAACTCTTAAATTCTAATTTATTTACTTTTAAATATACTCCAATTAGGTAATTTGAAAAAAAATAGAATCTATTTTATTGATGAAGTGTAAAATTTAGAAGAACTAGGTAAATTTTATAAAACTAATAGCAGTTTTAATAACTTTAAAATAAAAAATTCTAAAGATTTCTAAGTTAGTTCATACTGAATATTATTAAAGATAAATAAAATTATAGTGGAAAGAAAAATAAATAAATGTAATTATAATTTTTGATTATTATTAACTATTTAAAAAATAGAATTTCTTTATTAATAATCTTAAAGCTTTTCTCATTATATCTTAAATTTTATTTAAAATTTAGCTTTAAAATTTTAAATAAATGCTCTAAGTAAAGAGTTCAAAAAAAAGGTTCTAATCATTTTTTTTTCTAAATCATGCTTATGAGATAAAATAGGATAAATAATGTTTATTTTTATATAAGTATTTTTTCTTGATTTTATTATATTTTGCTTGATTTAGAAATTTTATAATACCAACATTTATGAACTCATCCAATTCTATTTTACTCAGTTAAAAATGTCAGGATATATTAAATAAATTAATTGACATTTTATAAATACTTAAGCTAATTTAATTTTCAGATAATAATTAACTTAATATTTTTTTACATTCTTTTCTGATTGTAAGAATATCAAGTTCATTATTTTTAAATCATTATGTCTCATCATTTTTCTCTTTTAAAAAGGACAGAATCGAACTACAGAAAATAGGAAATTAATGAATGAAATAAAAAAGTATATGATAAGATTTAATTTGAATTAAGTAATTAATTAGATAAATTTAGAAGTTTTACTATAAATTTATATTATATTTAATAAAATTCTAACTTCTAAAAATATCTTAATGATAGTAAAAATATAACAGAAAAAAGTTAAAAGTAAAACCTGCTTCGTTTTTTAATTATAAGATCAGGAAAAAACAGAAATTTTTTAAAATTTCGAAAAAGAAAAACTTGAATACGATAAGAATTTTTTATTTCGAAAAATTTATAGTTTATAAAGTAATAAAATTCAATTAGTATTAAAATTAGCAAAAAAAAATTTTTTTGAAAAGTAAGTAATTAATTAATCTGAGAAAAATAAAAAAATAAAAGTAGTAAAGGAGAAAGTAACTAAATAAATTATTATATTTTTTAATAGAAAACTGTTAAAAAATTTTAAATATATATTATATTTAATAAAATTATAAATAATTTTTCTTCTTTTATATCTTATTTTCTATTTTTGCACATTATTTCTACCATATTATGTAAGATTAAAATCTCCTATTAGTATAAATTCTTTATCTTTTGTAACTCTAAGGATAAATATTAAATTTTAATATGATTATTCTTTAAAAGACATAAGATTTAAATCTGTTTATATATAGTATGATGCAAATTATATGCTATTAACTTTAATAAGAAATTTATTATTTCCCCAATATCAAATTAATTTTAGTCAGAGTCCAGTTCATCTTTAGCCATTAAACTTACTTCACTATTTTTTATATTTTCAATAATATTTTTATAGTAAGTTCTGTATCCTTGAGATTATATTGGAATGAAGACTTAATGTTTAATGTTTCATTAGTAGAAATTATATCAACTTTTTGTTGCCGAGTAATTTGTTAAATACTTAATTATTTAGCAAAATTGAATTGATACTGCATTAGCTAATTTTAATGAATTTGATTTGTTCATTCTTTATTTTTTGGTTCGAATATATAAAAATATTTTTATACATTTTAAATTTAAGTTTAAAGTAAGTTTGGAATTTATCGTATTGTATTTCTAAAGCATATTATACGAATAAAATTAACGAATATTATTCTATTTATAATTATCTATCATTTAAATTGATACTAAATTTTCATCAACATATAACAAGATTTAATCTACAAGAAAAACTACTAATCTTTTTCTATTGTTGTGAAAAAATTCCTTTTACCATTTATTTGATCATAAGTATCGAATAAATTTTTAATTTTTAAATTATACTTTTTTAGTAATTCTTCACTATCAATATTTACAGTTAAATCTACGTTTGCTGGTTATGAAATCTTTAATTCATTTATGTTTCTTTTCAATTTTTCATGTCAATTTTAACTAATATAATTTAATTTGTAGCTTATCATTGTTGGTAATAAAATCTGATGTATCTCGATTTACTTTATTTTTAATCATATAATTCACTTAATTAAATAGTCTAACTAGCTTAATTTTATTTTTAATATTTGAAATTTGAATGAGCCATGTCTTCTTTCTTTGTTTGTAAAGTTCAGATACACTTGCCTAAACATCAAGTTCACATTCATTTTCGCGCTCATAATCTTGTATCAATTAAGAATACGGAATATTCAAACCACTATGTACTTCTAGCATTATAATAATAATAGGATAAATTAAGTTTAGAAATTATTGAGGATTTTCACCTCTTCATGCTGTACACCAGATTGCTCCGGCGTTAAAAATGAAATTTTAAAGGTCTCTCTTCCTCTCTCCTTCCACTGCTCATGTCATTTCCAATTCTATCTTTATTTCTAATCAGATTTTCTCTTGTAGATGAAACTTAATTCATTTAAGTATAATCTCTCTCTGATTTGTCTCTATTTCATTTGTTCTTTCTTCCTCTGCTGAGCTTGTATTATTCTTTATTTATTCCAATACTACGTCTTAAAATTTTGGAATTTCATGCAGCGTCTTCACAAGTGTTTTGTCGAATTGCAGTAGTAACAATTCTTCACTACTTTTTGTAGTTTAACCCTAGTCTTCATGTTGGTCTCTTCAATCATCATTGGATCTCCCCTTTGTTCATCTAGCTTCTTTTCCAATTTTTCCAGTCTGTAACTCAGATCAGATTGTTTCTGAAGCTAATTTTGGGATTAGTTTATCTGGTCTTAGGATATGCTTCAGAAAGCGCTTAGTTCTCTTTCTTAGGACATAAGTCTGGATTCTATTCCTTCCGCTAGGCTGAGTTGTTCCATAAGCTTCTCATTATCCTTCCTCAGTTTCCTAACCTCTTCCTGGAGGTTCATTACCAATTTGATAAGCTACTCCATGCTCATCTGGCCAGAAGAATTAAATTCTGACACCTCCTGGTGAAGAGCAAACTTCATCTGTTTTCTTGGCTTTTCCTCCGATGTAGGACTTATTATATGAGTTGCTTTCTAGGATTTCTTTTGCTCTTCATATCCAGTTTGAATTTCAGGTTGTTAAGATTAAGAAGAAGGTTAAGGTTAAGAAAAAGACGACTGGCCAAGATTGGATTCAGGTTTCCTCTCCAACTTTTTGGAGGTGGTGTAGAAACCTCTTTTGAATCCTTCCATTTTTTTGTACTTCTAGCATTTTAAATTAATTTTATCTTAACTTTATAATTCTTAAAAGGAAAGATCAAGTTATTATTTAGTAATTTCAGTTATAGTTCCACAATCATTCTTAATTAGTTACAGTTTAAACTAGCTAGTTAAAAGCTTCTTTAATAATAGATTAGATACTGATATTTATCATTTCTACTTTTGATTAATTTTAATTTTAAAAGTTAACTTTACAAAATTTAACCTTTTAATACACTTTTATTATGTTAATTGTATATCTAAACACTAAATATAAGTTTAAATTTGTTTGTCTATACCTATTATTCCTGTTTAATCTTCTTCTTTGAATTTTTTCTAAAGTTCCAATGATTTTCGTAGCAATTGTTTAACTACATTAAAAAAATTAATTAATTCTATAATGAAAAATTCTAAATGATTAATTATTTCTATTATCTATATAAATAAATAATAAATAAATTTGATTATAGAGCTCGTAGCACTCTCATTGGTGCGCAGCTCTTTAAAAAAAAAATTTCATACTGACAAGAATGTTTGTTACTGATAAAATTATCAGATACTGATAAACCTTGTTCAATACTGATATAATTTTAGAATACTCGTAATCTTTAATACTTGCTGGAGGTCCAAGGACATGGCAGGATTATGTCTCATTGCATCACCAAAGCAGAGGACGACATGTGTCAATTATGGGTACTTAAATTCCCCATCTCTGATGAAGCTCGCAATATTATTTCTTTTTAGTTCCAGAATTGAATTAAATTAAATTTAAATTACGCCAGTCCCGAAGGTCTAAGAATCTTATGTCTCGAGGCCAAACCAAAGCAGAGGAAGACATAAAGTCGATTATGGGTACTTAACTTCCCCAACCTCTGATGAAGATGACCTTGTTGTTCACCTTCGAACAACTATGGCGGTTTTAAAAATTTACATAATAAATATTTACTTTTTACAGAAAAAACTTAATTATTTTAAAGAAATATGAAATTACTTGCTCATAAATATTAAGTTACAATTTCTTAATAAAGTTCTTAACAAAAGCGTATTTTCTTAACTCTCTATAAATAAATCTATTCTTAATCTATTAACGTGATGTAGTCAAGCACCTATCCATGCTTATTCTTTTAGATTGCCGTTTCTTTAGTTTTTAATAAGAAAATTTGCTAAGAATAAAGCTTTCAATTTTGTTTCTCCTTCCATATTTTTTCCTAATTTTCTAAAATTAATTAAAAATGATGAGTTGTTTAAAATGATAAAATGTTAGTAAAATAGGATTATGAAAAAACTAAAAAGAGGACAAAGAATATTAAAACTATAAAGATAAAATGTTTACTAAATAAGAAGATAACTTGTTTAAAGTATCCAAAAGTTTAGAGATAATTGACAATCTTGAGATTAGCTTATTAAAATATGAAATAAACTTCGAACAACATGGAAGACTTTGATTAAAATTAAATATTCTCAAAAAGGCTTAAGAAGTTTTAATTAAATATCGAAATATAGTGTTTATTTCATTAATAAGTATTTTTGAATTTTTATAATTGCCCAGTTTAGCTAAAATTGATATTTGATACTTTGATTAAAATTTAATATCAAATTATTAAATAACTCATCATCTGTTACTACTAAATATCCAAATTTATAAAAGGATGCAGTATAATTTTGGAAGCTATCCTTATTATATATACTAGTTTAGATCATTATAAAATTACTAAAATATAGCAATATTAATGATTTAATAAAATACTATTTTTACTGTTAATATTTTAATTAAATGTATAATATTGTAATAATTATAAGAAAAGAAGAAATAATTATAATCCGCTTTTAGAAATATACTTTAATAATGTCTTTAAATATAA
Organism: Loxodes magnus; assembly: GCA_946699065.1. NCBI lineage: Eukaryota > Ciliophora > Karyorelictea > Loxodida > Loxodidae > Loxodes > Loxodes magnus. The sequence continues at coordinate 71,373 of CAMPDV010001540.1, forward strand.
CATATTTTGTTTTATTATAATCGAAATTTTTCGAATTATTCAAAGAAATAGAAATTAAATAAAACTTAAGAAGTAGAAACATATATATATGAGAAGAAATCCAAAGCTCATTTTGTAAAAAAAAATTAACTGAGAAAAAACAAAGGAAAGAACTTCATAAACTTAAGCAATAAGTCGATAACCTATTGATATGTGAAACCACCACATGATCGAATGCAATTGCTTACAACGTTTCAAATATGTAATATAATTAAATCTAGATTAAAAACTATAATAAAATTTACAAAAGTTATTTAAAATAAGCATTTATTAGTTAATTAAAGAAATATTAGTTTATCAATTATTTTAGAATCTTATTTATAAAAAGATATACTAAAATATCACTTTAAAGAAAATGAATAAAAATTCATGCAACTTTTAAAAAAAAGAGTATTACATCAATAAATTTTAAAATTTATAAAATTAATTAAAAAAGCATAAAAACAAATTTTAGATAAATTAAGTTTTAGTAGAAATAGAAATATGTATATAGATCTTTATCATAGAAAATAAATTAAAGAATAAAATCAATATTCAATATAGGATTAAAAAAAATATACTAATAGTTTATCTTAACAATTATTTTAATTAAAATTAAATAAATGCTTTATTTATAATCTCTCATTCCTTATTTAATTTCCTTAATAAATATTGTTTTTTTTGAAGAAATAAATACTACTTTAAAGGAATATATTAAATAAATTTTAAATATTCAGATAGAAAAAGACTAGATGATAATGTTTGAATTTTTCTTATATAATTACATTAAAAAATGTTAAATATTCATTAATTTTAAATATTATATGATAGCATCATAATCTTACAAGTAATATCTATAGAGAAAATTAACAAAACTATTTAATTTTTAATTTTGTCTCAATGTTGTTAAATATCCTTAATATTAGTTATTAGAACCTTAGAAATACTTTAGGTAATAATTTAAATATTTGAGGATTACGATGTGTATCGTTTAAAATATTCTAGTAATATTTCTCATTAATTCTCCTATTCTACCCTTTTTTAGATTTTTTTAAATAAAACATTAAGCAAATTTAGTGATACTAAATTCATTAAAATTGCACTATAAACATATAAAAAAGTTTATTTATATTTCTTAAGTAATATTAATAATTTATATTGATAAATTAAATAAAATTATAAATTTATTTTTGCTAAATAAAATAAAATTCCATAAATTCGAAAATTTTGAGCAAAATAGACATGAAGAACTCTTAAAATGCTATAAAAATATGAACAGATACACTTTATCAAAGCTTTTTATATCTACAAATAATCCATTATATTTTAATTTTTATAAGCAACTCCTAATAAAAATAAAATAAATTAAAACTCTTATAATTAATTTTAAATAAATTTAATGGGATCTAAGAAATTTACTATTTTAATTACACTTGTCTAAATTCAAAAATATCAATTATTTAATATTATTATTAAAAATTCTATATTAAAAATAGTCTTGCTTTTTAATTAAATTTCCAACCCAGATATGAGTTTAGAAGATTTATTTTTTTGCGTAGTATCTTCTAATAAATTTCTATAAAATTACCCAAATAACCATTTATAATTGTTTAGATAGGCAATTTTCATATATTTTTTGACATTTTTTTTGAAATTTAGCTAAAAATAATTACACAATTTTTTATTTTCTATTAGATTAGAAAAATGTACTCTATTTTTCTAATTGTAAAAGAAAAAATCATTACTACTTATTCATTATTGTTAACCAGTAATTTAAAAATTTTTAAATATTAAATTTATAAGGAAATTTAATGAAAAATTATTTTTTAACTTATCTTTTTACTTTTTTCATAATTAAACTCTTTGTTAATTATATATCTTTAAATTAGGAATAACTAAAATTTAATTTAATTTATATTATTATTTCATTATTTACTATGGTTTAATTTTTCTATTTCTTATTAGATAAAATATTTAAATTTAGCTTAAATCTTGTTTAGAAAAATATTTTTTAGTATAACATATGTTGTTATGCTTTTAAGAGAGAATAAGCAAGAAAAAATTAAAGGAAAATAATAGAATAAATTCCTATATATGTAATAATAAATAAATAGGTTAAATATTACAATTTTTTATCAAAATAACAAATTTTAATTTTGAATAATAGCTTAATTTCTATTAATATTTATACTTTTCAGCAATAGATCAATTACATAATTTCTTCCTTACAGTAGTTAATTTTTCATCTAGTTTCTTGATGTAAAGTATCTTTATTTTTCATTACTATTGGAAGTAAAAGGAAAATTAGTAAAAATTTGTAGATTTTCAATTTTCTAAATTTTTTTAATTTTTTAGTTGTTAATTTAAAGATAAACTTATTATATTATCAAAATAAAGTTAAATATGTCTTGCAAAATTATCTCTTTGCTGTAAATTGCTTTAATTTTTAATTCTAAGTTGTAAGTTGTTTTTTTAAAATATAAGTTTAATACATTTCAATATAAAGAAAAAAATCTTTCTTTCTAAAAATCTAACATTTTAATCAGATTTTTTTTATAAATAAAGAGGATTTAAAAGCAACTTAATCTCTATGAGGATTCATATTTAAAGCACTTTATTTTTAATATTTTTCTATTGATTAGAAAGGATTAAAGATTTATTCATAAGATTATTAAACTGCTTTATTATAAGCGGTTAGTTTTAAAAATTATTAAATAATCTTTAAGTCTTATAAAGAGTAAACAAATAAATTAACGTGGATCCACTTTTTTTAGGTTCACCATGATTAATAAAAGAAACCATTTTCTTAAAATATCTAGTAATATTCTAGCTTCACCCGGTCTCTTTGTTCATATTTTCTTCTTTTCTCTGTTTTTCAAATAAAAATTGATTGCCTTCTTTCTCAATTTCTTGTGAATGAGTCAGAAGGCAGGAGCTAGAAGCGATTAGGGAATAAGCCAATATTTGTGTTAAATAACACAGTCAAGTTAAATTCTTCTAGATATAAATTATTTCTGATCTCACTATATATTTAGGTTTTTCCAATTCCCGACCAGATTAACGAGATGTAAATCTGAGACAATATTTTAGTTTTTTTTAGTCAGATTCTCGTATCGATAGAGAGAAATATCAAATAAATAAGGGTGATCACACGAAGGGTACTTTATTATTTATTTTTGATGGCATCTATTACAATGATACTTGTAATTCAATCTAAATTGCATAAGATTATCTATCGATTTACTAGAGCCCAACATCCATTTTAAAAATGAATATATAATAATAGATTCAATAATTTAAAATTTAATTATAATTATTAGCAATAATTATGAATAAATAAATATTATTTTATAAATCATAAGTTTAATTAAATTTCCAAAAGTATATTGTTCAAATTTAAAAAATTTTATTCTGATATAAGAGAAAAAATTTTATAAAAAACGAAGGCAAAGCAAATATCAAAAAAGAACGACACCATATATTTAATAATAATAATATTAAACTAAATGTAAAATAAAGATTTGAGTACTCTAAGCTTTCAATTATGTATTAGCGGATAATTTTTTTAGTGATTGTATTCCATTACCTTTTTTATAAATAGGTTGTTACCACAAAGGAATCTCTTAGTTTTTATGAGTAATTTTATTTATAAAGGCCTCCTTCAGTAATTCAGAGCTTTAAAATTTTTCTGGTTCTTTGTTCTTCATTGTGCTTGAGTAGCCTTCATTTTTTGCAATGTCTTAGTATTTATATTTAGATTAACAGTATCAACAATTTTATTTTTGCACAACTTTCTTCTTTGGATAAATCTTTCTTTCTAACATCTCAATTCTTTTGCTTAGGTTTGAATCAATTCGTTCTTAACTTAACTTAACTTAACTTTTCTTATTGCTGCTGCTAATGTAGATTTTCTTCTATAAATATTCTTTGAGATTATTTGAAATAGTTCTAAGACATTTAATAAAGTTATTTCCTATTACTTAAACTGTTTTTTATCGGTTAACTTTTAAGAATTAAAAATTCATTATTTTGATCTTCTATGCAGTTCATTAATTCCTTGATTTTTTCTCTTAAATTAAAGAAAGTTTCTTGATACTTTGTAATTTATGCTTCTATTTGTTCAATTTAATTTAATTTTAGAGTAATTTGTTATATTGAGTTCCAAGATTAACTTATTCAGTAAGACCGACCATTACTTTTCTCTTTGAAGATGAGCTAGACTCTTGATTCTATCTTTGTTTTTTTAGCTCCTCATTAGTCGGTTACCTTCTTGCTTTCTTTTTAATTCTTAAAGAGACGGATATTCTATTATATTTTTTCCTTAATTAAGGTCACTTTATTAATATATAACATAACATAATTTATTATTTTGGTGCCACCTTTTTTTGGTTGACCATATATTATTTTGTTCCTTAAAAAATGCTAATCTCTAACTTACTTGAATCTTAACTGTTATGAGTCTTGATAATTTTAAGATAATTTTAATTATTTTTTTCCTATAAAGTAAATCTTCAACTTGTATAGTATATTTTAAATATATCTTATCATTATTTTTCTATTATTCTTTTTTATTTTTAGTAAATTTATAGCAGTTTTATATTTTATATCCATACCGTTTTAGTAGCAGCATACCATCACTCTCCAATGGGGAATATCTAATTTTAGTAGTTGTTTTTCTATATAAATTGTATTCTAAGCAATTATAGTTGTTACTAATTTCTTAACGATCTATTCTTTCTATGAGATTCTTCCTTAAATTTGAAAACTAAAATGGATTTAGAGCTATTTCCTATCGTAATATTGAGTTTTCATATTTTAGAATTTCCAGAATGTTTAAGATCTAAAGTTTTCTGATAAAGCTAAGTAATAGCCTTTGTTAAATTTTTATTCTCATCTAAAGAAAGTAGAGATCATTGGCTACACTTACTAAGAGCTATTAGGTTTTTTTAGAGAGGTTTGTTATTTCTTAGGTGCTATTTTATATATAATATAATTTAGATATTTGGATAAAAATATAGTTATATTACGCAATAATTTTGGTCATTTTTCTTAGAAAGTAAGAATAGATGTAAAATGGCAATTTTTAAATTAAATTAAAATAATTCAGGTCTAAGATCTTGAACAAAGTTATAATATAGGTATAAACTTAAAAAATTGGATATATATAAGATATTGATAAATACGCTAAATTTAAAAATTGGGTTAAATATTGTTTTAAGATATTAAAACATTTATATTCTAAACTATTTCAAATTGCATGTACTAAAAAGGTAAAAAGATATGAAAAAAGAATTTAAGATTTTAAAGAGACTTAAAATAAATAAAAAATATATAAATATCACAAGAATTCGCAATGCATGCTTTTACTCAAAATTATCGAAACATTATTGTTATAAAGTTAAAGTTCTTAGTAATAAAATGGTCTTACTTAAATTTTAAAAATTTTTGATATTTAAAAATGCTTTATTTAAGGATAAAATTAGTTTTTCTAATATACTTTAATCAAAAATAATAAAATAGAAATAGACTAAGAAAATAGCCAAATTAAAAGTAAAAAATACTTATTCATTGTTTAAAGGATTACTATAAATTCAATTTATAAATGACGCTAAATTAAAGGTAAAATATCTATAGTAATAATTAATTATAGTAGATCTACCATAATAAGGTTAACTTCTATTAAGTTAAATTATTTTGCTTTTGTAGAATTTCTGTTGCTTCCTTTGAAATTGCTTAAATATATCTTGTTCTTGTTTTTCTTTTTCTTTTTCTTCATCTCAATCTTCATCTTACTCTGAGTTTCAGTCCTCTTATTTCTCTTTAATTATCACGTGTTCTTTTAGTTTCTTTAAATATTTTTTTCAATCTTTTATTGATTACTACCAATACTGATTAGTATAATTCCAGTCTTAATACAATTCTTCTATTGATCTTACCTTCTCTTAAGCAATTATCTAGCTCAGTTTGGTCCATAGTCTTTTTACCTCTATTCTTTATCTTTAATGAAATATTAGCATTGCTTTACGAGGTTTCCTTTCTTCTTGCAGAACCAACATCTAATATATTTCTCCAATTAAGATATAAATTAATTTTTGGTCTATCTCAATATCCATAGGATGACTATTGATTTAGTTTTATTGGACTATCCGATTATCTCAATAAGGTACACTGGTTGAATATCTATTCTATTTAACTTAGTTGGAAATTTACCTATTCCTCTTCCAACTTACTGCTAATTTTCTTTTTTAATTAACTATTTCTTTGTTAAATCTTCACCCCTTCTTATAGCAAGAGCTTATTTTTCTTTTAATAACAAGTCTTAAGATTTTAAGATCTGATTTTCCAAGAGCAGTTACTATTTATCTTTATTAGTTATAATTAAGAACGCTTATTTTTATGAAGAATAGGTTTAATCCATTTTATATTATTCAAAAAAACCAAAAATATTAGCAAATTAAAATATTTTTAAGGTGCTAGTAATAATGCAATTGCAAGATTTTATAGAAACAAAAGATTGAAAAATTAATAATTTATGCTCATTAAATGAATCATAAATTTAGCATAATTATAGTATAATCTATTATGAAGGAAGAAGATATTTAAACCTAGTTTTTAAGTTTAGTCTATTATTCTAGAAAAAAATCTAAAGCACACTTTCTCAAAAATATAAATATTTAAATATAAAATTAAATTAAATTAAATTAAATAAAATGAGTATACTGATTCTTATAAATTAATTTTGAAAACTTATTTATACAGATCTAATTTGCTATTATATTAAATAAAATGACATCTAAGAAATAACATACATCTCTTAATAAATAACTAAAAAATAAATAATATCTAATTAAGATGAACAATCACCTTATAAAATAAAGGACAATAATACCAGGAATTTTTTCATAATCAGTCATTAAAGAATATCAAGTCTACAATAAGAATTAAAAAAAAGATTAAAGATAAAAAATTAGGTCAGATATTAGAAAAAATAGACAAAAAATTAAATAATTAATTTTCCATATAGAAGAAGCAATAAATAGTTTATATTCTATATGGTATATAAACTGGATGAAATGGCAAATAATTTAATTTAATCCCTTTAATGGTCTAATTTTAGTTTTCTTAGTTCCAATATCAAATAAAAGAACTCTAAGAAAATAAGCAAATAATAAGAAATTATTTAAAGAATTAATGGAGAACAGGGATATATCTATGGATATTTTAATAAACGAATAATAATAAAATAAACTAAGAAAAATAATCTGCTATATATGTAAAAAGTAGCATCATTATAAAAGATGCTGGCGAAAACAAAATTTTATAAAAAAAGTTAAGTAAAAAAGTAAAATTAATTTTAAAATAATAATTAATTTTACTTATTTCATTTATGTACATTTTAAATTTATGAAAGATATAAACAAAAAATTTTGGTTTTGGAAAGTCAAGTTACAAGTAAATGTTTCACTTTTAAATAGTAATTCAAATAATAAAGTATTAATATTAGATTTTTATTATACTATTATAAAAATTTAATTTAACTACCTTTAGTGCCTTTATTTACATAAAAGTATCTTATTTAGTAGAATAGGCTAAAATTTAAAACAAGAGATAATAAATTAATGAAAAATATTAGAAGGAAACTGATTTTCTTAAATAATATTTTTTTAGGTTAATCTAGAATTAATTATCTCTAGCAACGAATCAAAGAACTCATGACTCAAATAAAAATTTTATCAAAGAGTCTTGCTTTCCTAGTTTAAATCTAAAATACCAAACAAAGGATATAAAATTTAAAAATTTAAAAAATTTAAAAAAGTTAAAAAGAATTAAATTACAAAAATAAAGTAAACAAAACATTCAAAATTAAATGCATAATATTAATCAGATAAACTTCAATAAAAAATGTAGTAACCAAAGTAAGTATCAAAGGATTAAGATATATTATGTTAATTTAACTTCTTAACATTTTGTGAACGAACTCAAAAAATAAAATTTGAAATTTTATCTAAAGAATGTTTCGATAGACTTATAGAAAAGAATAATTAAAAATAAATAATTAAATTATATACTGTTAAAAAACTTTAATTCTTAAATAGAATTTAGTAATAGTGCATGAAAAGTAAATAAAATATAAATAAAAATCTTGATGTTTATAAAGAAAGAGTAAAAAATAAAGATTATTATAATACAGGAAGATCTATTATTTTTATACATTTAAAAAATAAATCTGAACATAAAATTATAGAAGAACTTTATAAGAATAAATGCAAATTAAAATTAATTCAAAGTGGTAATTTATTATTTGACCATTTAAGTTTACTTAAGCATATATTTTTTGGGTAAAAATTAAAATTCCTATAGGGAATTAAGATTTATATCCAAATATTTTTGAGTTAAAATTAAAAAAAATCACTTAATAATAATTTAAAAATTAAAATTGAAAATATTTATTTTTTAAAGGTAGAAAAATTAAAATTTTTTAAATTATAAAATTTATTAGTGGAGAAATATATTTTTTAATTTCTGTATGAATACTCAAATTTTTGTATTTACTCAAAAATATATTTATTAACTACATATAAATCTTTTCAGTCACTAGATATCTTGAAATTTCAATCAAAAAAATAATTACAAAATTACCTTTTCTATATTTGTTTTAAATATTTCCTATAGAAAGTATAATTTTATCCTTTATAAATTTGATTGAATTTTAATGAAATAAATTTTAAAATAATTTATGATAAAATAATATCAAGATAAATTATTTATATTTGTATCTTAAATAAAAATATCTTTTTACAATATTCCAAATCCTTTTTTAAACAATCTTTATAAAAACTTTATAATTATCATAAAGGCTTTTTCTTAAAATTTCATTTTTCTATATGGATTTTGCACATCTTTTGTTTAAAATATTAAAGTTGTTCATAGATTTCTAATTTACTATACTATTCCTATTTCTTTTTACATTTCATCTTAGGGTATCACTATTAAAATTTTGAAAGCTAATGCTTTAAATAAAAATTTTTCTTTTTTGATTGAATTAACTTCAATTTAGGATACTAAAATTAATTTAGCAAGTTTGATTTTAAGCTGAATGTTAAATAAAAAAGTCATAGAAAAGTTAAAGTAAAATTGAACAAAGGTAAAGAAATATAGAAAAGACAAGTTCGATTAGAATAATAGCAATAATTAATGCTATACTCTAGATAAACATTAAAAATGATTTTAAGTTTTATAGAAACTAAATTTAATAATCAAAAAATATTTTAAATATCTTTATCTTTTATAAAAAGGAAATAAAACTAAATAATAATATCTAAAATATTATCTTATCTATCGAAAGATCTAATATTGAAAAAATTCTTAAAATGTTAATTTAAAAAAATTTTTGATAATGATTAATTTTTATTTTTGGATCGGAAACAGCTACAGAAAAAATTATATTGAATGTCAAAACATTTATTCTTGAGCAAAATGTATAGAAATATTTTATTTAAATATTAATAGATTAAAAATATAAAAATATAAATAAGATATATTTTGGATATGATGAAACAATATCTTTTAAATAATTAAACAATTAATTATAAATAATAATTTTATATACTGAAGAAAAAAGCTAATTTATAAAAAATCATCTAATAATTTAAAATTTATTATGATAAAAAAGAATAAAGATATTATAATTAAAAATTTATAAATTTTTAATTAGTATTACTATTTCTATTATATATAGGTTCTGTAAATAATTAGAATATTTATAAATTTTTTCCCTAATATCTGAAGGAGAATTTTTATCTTAATTTTATGAGTATCAATGGTTATATATTATTTTGAGTATTATTAACAATTATTTATAGAATTTAAGTAATCAGTTGTTTTTATTTTGAAGAAAACTTTTACTAAGATTATAGATAATCTAATTTATTTCTCAATAGGAATTTATATAATAAATCTAGAATAAGAATAATGCTTTAAAATTTAATAAGAACTTTAAAAATAGTAAAAAAATAATTATTTTAGCTAATTAAATAATAAATTTAAGCAATTCATAAATAAAAATTGGAACATTAATATTTTAAAATCTTTAAATATTTTTCTTGATTATTGTAGGACCTATTGTAAAAGTCTTGGATTAAAGGGTGAAAAATCTTACAAAAATAGGGGAATGAATGGCTCAGAATTATAAATCAAATATTTAAAATTAAAAAAAAAAAAAAATGGAATAATCTATTCGCCTTTCCAAAAACCAAATTAAGAACGCAAAAAGGAAAGCTGCGAAACTAATGCAGAAACAATAACAAGAAGAAGATAAATCAAGTTCCTCATCTGAAGGAAAAGTTATAATTGGAACAATAGAGACGAATCCAGTAAAAGTACAAAAATAATCAGAAATCTAAATATAAATTGACTAAATGAAAACAATAATACAAAATTATTAGGAAACAATTTACAATCAAGGGGAAAAAATAAGAGAACTAATGAATACTATCGAAGATTAAAACAACGAGCTACTAATAATAAGACGACAATTGATTTAAAATAATTTAGTCACGGAATAGTAACTATATGAATAATCTCAATCGAATTTTAAGCAAGAACAAAATATGATTATTGAAAAAGTTTCTACATAAACAAACATCCAAGAAAAATAGAATGACGAAAAGATTAATATAGAATTACTCCAAAGAATCGATTAACTTGAAAAAAAAGTATTTCTGAAGAGATTCAAGAAAAGACCAATCAAAAATTGCTATTATTGCAAATCAAAGTGACACCTATTACAAAATTGCGATCAGTGGAGATAAATTTAGATGAAAGAACAACAAAGAACGTTAAGAATGCTTAGCAGACTCTGAATCACCGAAACGGGAATTTACAAGAAGAAGATATTCTTATAAAAGACAGAAGATTCTCAGTGGTTCCATCCACAAAAAAAAATGGCGTGGTATCCATCCACGCTAAAAAAATGGTAGCAAAAACCTGGTTGAAAATCCAGGGAATGCTAAACTTTAATTACTTTTAGTTTACTATATATATATATATATTTAAAATTTTTTTTGCTATTTTATTTTTATAATTATCTTTCATACATTTTATTTAATACCATTTTACTGGGGAAAACAATTTTGAACATTGTCTGCGAATTTTAGCATCATTAGAATATTTCTGGGAATAGGTATAACCAGAAAAGATTTGAGAATTATTCTAAAGTAATAAATCTCAAAATAATAATTTTTATTTTGATATAGATCAACCGAAGAATTTATACGAATGTAATCAACCCAAGAAATTAATTTGTTATAGATAAAATATATTAAACTCTTTTTATTTTGCTTAAGCTTAAATAAAATTATCAAAATATTTATAAGATTATTTTTATTTTCGTGAATTTCTTTCAAATTTTTGGCATAGAAACTATAGATATTAGTTTTTTTTATTTTTAAAAATTATATTTATTAAAATAAAATATATTTGAATAAAAACATTTAAAATTCTTTCTAGTCTTAAAGAATATAATTTTTTTATGATTAATTTAATTAAAATTTTTTAAATAAAAATGTTTAACTATTATTCTCTTGAATTTAATCCGATCGTTTATTCAATAAAATTTTAAGTCGGTTTTTCTCATTTTGAACTATTTTTTATCACACTAATTAATTATTTAAGTTCAAATAAAGTTTGAGTTTCGGATTGAAGTTTGAAAATTTTTAAAGTTTGTAGGGGTCCTTTTTCTAATAGTAAACATACTTCCATCCAGTGTTTCTTGTTTTCTCCATCAGATTTTCCCATTGGTCATTGGAAAGAAAACCGTTCTCTTGCATCAGATCGGAATTCAAATTTCTCTTGCTACGAACTTTCCAATATAGGCATCATCTTCTTTTTTAAATATTGGATAATTTTCTAATTATTTTGGTTTTATTTCTGTTGCTTTTTCTTTTTATCAATTTGTATTGGGACCCAACCGCTCTGTTAGGACTCTTGTAGGATTTATTGCAGTTTTCTTTCAATCTCTGGATAATTCTATCTTTCTTTACACAATTCTTTTTGTTTTATTCATGCAAAATTCAGATGTCGTCTTCCATTGTCTAAACTCTTTCTCTGACCATTTTTTGTTCAATAATGTTTTCAAATACCAGCCGAAATGAAGTTTTTTATCTTCAATGTGTTTTCAACTTTTTTTTATTGCAATTGATCTTGTTCCAATATTCGCACTCTAGTTATCAATATTCATATTAGGTCTTGTATCTTAAATGGGTCCGAGTTTTTTTAGCTTTCTCTACAAATCATTCTAATTTCCATCCAGTATTAAATTTCTGTGTTCCTATTTATTAAATCGGTTGATTTTTTAATTTCTTTGGCGGAATTTCAGTGTTTCTTGCCTATCTTTATTTTCTCTTCTCAGGTAGTAGATCATAAAAGTGCCACGCTTATGGAATTTTTTATAGCCTGGCCTCTTTACTTTGGGCCTTAATCTCTTTGCGTTTCTCCTTTCTTAAGAATAATCATCAGATAAAAGCTTCCATTTTAATTTTTATGCAATTAGCATAATAAAAATTATTTAGATTTTTATAAACAATAATTTCATTAAATATTCAATAAATAATTGCTTTAATTTAAATTCCTTATTTCATCTCCTTTTTATGCTATTTTTTTAATTTTAAAATTTTTTAATAATAATTAACATTCATTAAAAATATAAAAATCTTTTAAGATATCCTGAATATTTTAAATGCTAAGTAATAAATCTTAATCAAGATTTTTAAGATATTACCTTCAATTTACAATTTAATTTTCAAAAATGAAGTTTCATTAGTTTAAAAATCACATAGTTTTAAAAAAGTAATTAAATTTTTTATTTTTCTCTCAATTTATCCAGATAGAAGTTAAATATTTCTTTGATATCTTAAATTTATTTAAATATTATAATTAATTTAATTTAAATCTTGTTGTTTACTTGATTCATTATTATAGTTTATTAATAGCACTTAAGATCAAAATTTTAGTATATTTGTTTTTTACTTTTTTTATTGAATTTTTGTGATTTATCGTTTTATATTTTTTTACTATAGTTACTTTTTAATATATCTTTTATGTGTTCCTATTTTAAATAATATATATAATAATTTAAATTAAGCAAAAATGAAAATATATTTAGTTCTAAAAAATTGTTATAATAAGTTTATATTATAGTAGCAATAAATTTTTATTAAAGACATCGGAAAAATTATTATCATAAAAAAGAAATTATTGAATAATATTTCAATATTTTAAAATTTTACTAAATTTCATACTTTTAAATAATATTATGTACTTCGAATGAACAGTATAATCTTGTTTGCCGAAATAATTAACTCCTTGAAAAGGAGTATTTGTATTTTTTTTAATTTTCCTAATAGATATTTTTTATTTAATTATATTATATTCATCTAGTTAATTTTGCTTATTATGCTATTTTTTATTATTTTTTACATTTTTTTAATTATTTTTTTAATTTTTTTATATTTAACTCAAATAAATTTTCTCTGAAATAAGAAATTTGTATAAGTTCATAATTTCTTAAATTTTAAGCAGTGGACTAATCATTTTAATAATATACTATAATTTTTTAATTTTAATTATTTATTAAAATCTTCATATTAGAAATTTAAATAACTTAGAATTTTTTAATATGCTAAAGAAAAAAATAATTATGTCACTAAATTTACAAAATTAATATTGTTAAATAATTTTAATCTTTTTTAGCTTTTATATATTATTAAACTTTTTGCAATATATCAAAGTAATTTTTCTATTTAAAATCAAAAACTTTATTAGTAATTGTCTTTTTTTAAATAACTTTAAAATTTTAATATAGTTTTTATATTAGATTATTATGAAATTGTTTATTCTATTTCAAAAAAAGAAAGCAACTTAAGCTTAATGAAGAATAAAGAACTTGTGAATTCAAATAAAATATGAACAACTGAATGAAGCTTCTATAAATAGAAGCAACTCATAAGAAATTTCGAAAATACTATGTGGTAGTCATACTTTTATAAAAAAGATAGTGTAATGCAACCACGAAAAAAATTGTTCGCATATAATTGACTGTTTATCCAGGGAACACTAAACTATAATTTATATTTTACTAAAATAAATAAATTTATTTATTTAAAACTTTTTAAGTAATAAAAAACATTCTACTTTTGGAATATCAAAATGGTACTAAGAAATACTAATTATTATGATATAACTAATCGAATATTAAACATTATATTTTATCAAATTAAATCACTTTATAAAAGATAAGTAATTTATAATTAAATAGCTATCACAATAAGGATTATTAAGATTAATTAAAAAAAATTTATTTTTAAGGGGTGAAAAAAAAGAATGAGTAAAAAGATTTATTCGACTGTGCAGATGATAACTAGAAATTATAAAAAAAGTTATCTACTTTTTTATTTTCAAATGTAGAATTAAATAGAAATGCAAAAGCAAATCTAACAATCATGAGCTTTATTTATTTTGCATACATCTATTATTAAATATTAATCATTTGTTCAATATTCTAAATTATTAATATGAACATTTTTAACATAAATTTAGATATAAAAAATAATATTTTTTAATATTTCTAAATTTTTTATGAAATTTATTACTATTGATATTATTATATCTTATAAATATTAAGTTTTCTATTTGTTAATTTTGATTTTTATTACTTTATTTCTTAACAATTTTACAATTTTTATTTTCTATTTAATAATTTTATAACAATAAAAATTTTATATTATATTTTTTAATATAATCTATTAAAGATTATTTTTTTACTTGATTCAATTTTTTACTTTATTTTTCCTTTTCTTTTTATACTAGTTTTGATACCTTTATTTCGGCAAATGTTAATTCAAAAATTACTTTTTATATTTTACATTACAATTTTTTCGTAACTATATAAATCATTTTGAGAATCTTATTCTATTAAGTATTATATTAATTAAATTTATGTTATTATGAAGTTTGGATATAAATTACAATTAAGATATAAATTATTTTAAGCTATTTGCTTAAAAATTTTATATCTACTCTTTATTATAAATACTTCATTCGTAAAATTAATTATTATAGATGATAAATATATGTATTTTTTTAAATATTAATTATATTTATTGAATCATTTTAAATTAATTTTTTGTAAAGATTGATGTAAGTAGGTCTGAAAAAACTTGTAAAATCGATCATGCTTTTTTTAAAGATTTGTTATTAATATCAATCTAAAATTTAAGAAATGTATTCTTTCCTTGGATTTTCAACCAGTTCCAGTTGTCCATTTTTTATCGAGGCTGGAATTCATCGACCATTTTTTTATGTGAATGGTTACCACTTCTCCATCTTGCTTAAGTCACTTTTTCTCAAATCTTATATTTATAAACTCTATTACTATTTAAAAAAAACTTCTAATTTAATTTTTTCAGGTTCTCTAGTCCTCTTGTCTATTACATTTTTTGAAATAAAAGTATTTTTTTATTAATTGTTAGGTAGATTTGCAATATCAACACCTCTTTATTTTCTATTTTTAATTTTAGAAAGATTATTTAGCTGAATGAAAGGATTAGAAAGAAAGTGCGAGGAAAAGAAAAACTTTTAAATACAGGATAACATATTTAATTGAAGAAAGCAAATCCAATAATGAAAAGATATTAAAAACTCTTTTAAGTTAATCTTTACTTGAAAGAAGGAATTTCTCAAATTTTTTCAAACTTCTTGCTTCTTCAATTCTTTAAATTTCTATTTAAGTATTTAATTGATTAGTTGTGATATCAGTCTTATTTTCTTCAGTAACAGTAAGAATTTCTTCTATTGGGTTGAATTAAAATTAAGGCCTAAGTTTTTTCTGTTAAGGTTTTTTTAAGCAAGAACTTTTTTAATTACTTGCTTCTAAATTTAATTATTTTTAATTCCATCATTAATTTAATTATTTTCTATAATATTACAGACTAGCTCTTCTTTCTTTCAGATTTTTCTTTAATTTATCACTTTACCAATGAATGAATTCATTTTACTATTTGATTATTATGATTCTGTCCTAATTACCTTGCATTATTTTTCCTTGACTTTATGATGAAGATTCTTTAGCTTTTATTTTTTCTCTTCAAGTCTTATTTATCATCCAGTCTTTATTTTTTATGTTTTTCATACTTATTTTATCCATTTTTTTAATTAGATTAACTATAGAAAGGAACTATTTTGAACTTAAAGGATTAATAGAAATGTAATTATGAATGTCTATTTTAAAATTATAAGACCAAATATAAAAATTTATAAATTTATATTAATTTATCATTGTTTTAAATAGGAAAAAATGCATTAAAAATATTTAGTTAAAATAAATATTAAAGCAAATGATTTGATATAAAGATTTAGATAAAACAGATATGGAGCAAGATATTTAATCAGGAAATATACTAAACTTACTTAATATCTATAAGAAAATATAGTAAAAGCATATTTATTATTATTATATGATATGATATAAATAGTAATATTTAACTCAATATATGGGTAATTTTTATATTTTATCTTATTCTTGGTCTCAAAAATTTTTATATTTTTTAATAAATTACCTATAACTTGCTTTATCAATGTTTCAAAATCTATAATGACCTTTTCGTCTATTAAGAAGTTTAATGATCTTATACCATAATTTTAGCACATTTCAATTTCTATTTTAAATATCTGCAATATATTTCTATAATTTTCTATAGAGAAAAACTTCAACAAAACCTAAACACTATGTAAGCTAAGTAAAATTAAATATTTTTTAAGTTATTGGTAATAAATAGGATAAATAACCAAGATAACTTACATTTAAAATAATTTTTAATTTTCTTAACACAAGTTAAAATGAAAACTTTTTATAGGATTGAAGAAGAATATAATTTTTTTAGTAAAAAATGATGATTTTCCTGATATTCTAATTTTGAATGCAAATAGAAATTTAAAATTTCATCAAAAGAAAAGATTCATTAATTAAAATAAAATATTGTGCTAGTTAAGCAGCTTTAAATGCTTATTAAATATCAATCTTCATTTTGCTTTTCATTTTATATAAAATTGTTAATTTTTTCTTGTATTTGAACTTCTTTAAAATTTGATTATGTTTATTTTTCTTCTTAACATTTTTTTATTAAATTGTTCTTAGTTCGATACAATTTCAGATAGTTTTAATTATTCAATCTATTTTATTCCTATTTTATTTATATTTTTTCGTATTTATGAAGATCTACTTATATTCTAGTAATTATTTTATTTTTTATCAGTTTATACTGTGAGAATAAGATTAATCTTTTTATTTTCTTAATAAATGATTTTCTAAGTTTACTTGAAATTTAAGGGGGCCTTTATAGTAGAAACTATCATATGTGCTTGTTGGTTTCATCACACTTACAATATTTTTTTATATTATGTATCTATCGCTTAAATAACTTCAAAAAGTAATAATTAAGTTTTAAGTTTAAAAATTATTTTTTAGTATATATGTTATTTTTGGTAAATTTTACTACTAATATATTGTTTAAAGATTATTTTTGCATTTAGTTCCCTTTTTTTGTTTTTGTTATTGCATTATTTTATTTCCATTTTATTCTTAAAAAATTTCTTTTAAACAATTGAAAAGATAAAAATATAAGAAAATTTAAAAATAGTAAATTTAAGTTTCATTTAAAAGCTAAAATTAAAGTATTTTTAATTTAACAAAATAATTAATTTTATAGAGCAGTATGATAATTTTAGTTGCGCTTATTAAAAAAAGAACAAAATTTTTTAAATCTATTTACTTATAATTGTTTTATAAAGCTTTACCAAAAATCTATTATGTTAATACATTATAGGTTCAAACATTTTTATTCAAAACTTAAACTATAATTTTTTAATGCTTTTAATTATCGAAATTCCTTTCTTCAAGATAAAAATAAATTAAAACAAAATTAATGAAATAGTCAGGAATATTTGCTAAAAAACCTTTTTAAGCTAGTTGTTGCTTTTCGGTGAGTTATCGATTTTCCTTCCGGTGAGTATTAATAGTCAAAGTGAATTGGGTCGTCTAACAGTATGCTTCGCATGGAGACGTATTCTTCTGGTACGAGGTCAAATCTGTCTAAGGGTGAAGTTTTCCTCTTGTACATCTCCTACTAGGATCACAGTAGAGGCGATTTTGCATTCTTCTTAAATTTTTTAACTTTTTTTTAAATTTCTTTATCGCTTACTGCTCCTGATAGATTTAAATTCTCCATTAGTTCCTCTATTTTTCAACAAAAGTTTTGCATTGTCTATAGAGGTGCCAAGCACTGCCACATAGGTATTATTATTTCTGAGTCTTGGCTTACTGGTATTTTGCGGGAGAAGGAGGGCTAGGTAAGGAATGCCCATTCTCTTCTAGTTTCATCATTTCAGGAGCTATTGTTTACTGTTATAGCTGTTCTTGGGCTTTGTCCGACTTCTCGAGATGCTTCACTAGCTGTCATCTAAGGTCTTTACTTCATCTCTAAGTCCCTGGACTTCCTTTTCAAAGCGGGCCTGGAGTTTCTAGCTTAGAGCCAGCCCGTTGCTATATAATTAAATTAAAAAATTAATGATATTTTTAAAATATCATTATGATTACATCATTATTCAAATTTTTTTTAATCACTCTATATCAATTTATTTAAATTAAATATTTAAGACTAATCTTTCTAAATTATTTTCTGTTTTGCATGACTCCAATTTTATTATGAGTTTTACATAAAAATTTAATTATCATTTATTATTTTTATAATCTTAGTTTTTCCCTATTCATTTTCCCTTAGATTATATTTTAACAGATAAAGAAATTGGATAACTTTAATTTAAAAAAATAAATAACTAAATTTCTTAAATTATTTAGTTTTTAATTTCTAATAATAAAAGACGTTATGTATTATAAGAGCTATAGTAATTAATCTATTAGACTTAAATAAAGGCTAAAATATTCTTAATTCTATCTAATTTAAATTACTTAAATAATCATTAAATTTAGATTAAGCTACTAATATATAATGTAAATGCATTTTATATTTAATACTTAGCTATTATAACTCTTTTCTTCTGCTACTTTAATAGTCTTTTCTAACCTAAATTTATTTGCTTACTTTTAAAGTTTAAAACCAAATTATCTGGACTGCAAAAATTGGAAGGCCAATTAATGATTTAAATTAATTTTTAAAGAAAAAAGAAAAGTAAGTTATAATTAACACTTATATTCTAAAATAAACTTTTAGGAAGCAATACTTATGTAATAAAGAATCTCATAATCAGAAATCAAATTAAAATTAAAGGCATAAAAGAATCTAGATACAAAATTAAGAAACATAAAAAATTAAAAAATTGTGGATGATTTTCTCTTCATAAGATTTTTAGATTAATTTATCAATGCTATTAAGTTAATTTATAAATTTGTTTCTATTTGACATTTAATATCAGTAAATCTAATAGTAGAAAATTAAAAATAAATAAGATAGAAATTCTTTCCTTCAACTTCCATAAATAGAAGAGTAGAAAAAATTGATGGGAAGAGGTATTGAAAAACTAAAATTAACTCCTATAATAGAGTGAAATTTATTTAATGAAACATATATTATTAATAAAAAGTGCTTATATTAGAATATCATAACTACAAGTTTTATTTATTTTTATTGAAGAAATTTCAATTTTTCTTTATAAAGTTATTGAATTTTAAATATAGTTAATATTTCATCATTTTTTATTATAATCCAATTTTTTTTCACTCTTAACTTATTTACATCTACGTTAAGAGATCCTCAACTTTATTTTTAGCAATTATAAAAATTTCAGTATTTTCACTTATTTAAATGTTATTTTTTATAAGATACAGATTAAAAAAAATAATTAATATTTAATAGCAAACAGAACTCTCATAAATCATAAACATAATTTCTGAAAAAATATAGCAAAATTAAAATAGATTAAATCTTTATATAACTAATTTAAATTAATAGTTTAATTCTAGAAACTTATTATCGAAAAATTCAAAATAAAGCTTAATTAACTTCAATAATTCGATCTAAAAAGCTGAAGACGTTTATTAAGGGAGAATTCCATGACTTTTGGATTTTTTACTATTTTTAGAAATCTTATCATTCTTACTTTTTTAATAATCTTAATGTTAAAATGCAAACCTTATTAATTTCTTTTTAAACCGATTTTCTTACTATTTTTCTTCTTCACCTTTCTCTTAAATATATTTAACAAGTCTTTAGATCAAATTCTGTGAATAAAATTACTATTTTCCGAAGTAAATTTTTAGAGATAAGGATTTTTTAATTAAAGAAGAGGATTTGAATCTTGGAAAAAGATTTCCTTAGTTATTTTAAAATAATAAATAACTTGCATCTTATTTAATTTTTTAAATGCTTATTGTTTTACTTTATTCAATTTCTCTATTCTAATCAATTTCTTTATCCCATAAATAAATTTTACCCGTTTATCCTCATATTTTTTGAGTCATTCTATCTGTTAATGATAATAAAAAGTTTCATAAAGTAAACACTTTCTATATAATATAATTTAAACTAGCAATAATAAAATATTATCCCTCTATTAATATATTTACATAATCCTATTTAAGTTATACTAAAATATTTACATTTTAAGTATTTACATATAAGAAAATTTAATATATGTTTATTGAATAAATATTCAAAATTTATTTAAAGCCTTTTAAAGTCTTAGACAAATAACCTAAAAATGGATTATGAAAAAAATATAACAAACATTCTTGGAAAATAAAACTCTGAAATTTCAAATCTCAGGATTAAACAAAAATTAGGGTTTTATTATAAACTGCAGTAAAAATCCAATAGGAAAATATCTAATCAAAAAAGGAATTTAGTAAAAAATTGGAAAATCTATAAATAAGTTTTCTTATATAAAAAATAGAATAAAGATTCAATTATTTTACTGCATGTTAACAGTTATCAATCTAGAAAAAATAAAAAATAAAAATTTTATGGAAATTGAGAAGGAATAAAAACTTAATTACACTAGTAAACAGAGAAAAATATTAAGATGCTATTCTGCAAAAGAAAAGACACCTAATAAGGTAATATTTACAGTTTAAGATTAAATAAAAATAGAATAAAAATCTTTGAATGGCTTCAAAAGAGACAGCAAAAATTTTATAAGAATAAATAAAATTGAAGTTTTTAACCTTATAAAGATAGATTCACTTAATTTATTTATTATTATTATTTTATAAATTTAAAATATTACTAATTAAATTTAAAATAATATATATGCGTTTTTAAAGTTAATTTTAATTCTTTATATGATCTAAATAATCATTACAAATTATTTAAATTATTATAGTCAAGTTAACTATATAAAAAGTCATAAATTCAGAAAATTTTTATTTTTACATTAAATCCTAATTCATTTTTTTATTATTGTTTCATGGTTAAATTGATTATACTCTATAGAAAAATGTTGATATTAGTAGTAAGATATTGTTTTCTCACATGCTTAATATTTATTGTAACTTTTTTATTTCTATATAAAAGAATATTATACTTTCTATTCTGAGTTGCTTAAGTAGTTCTATTTACATAATCTTTAATGCTAATGCTATTTCGGTTTTATAAATTCGCGAATGGATAATTGAAAAGATGGTGGGAGCTGAGAATGATCTTCGTGACTTAACTTTCTGGTTTTATGGCTAGGAGCAAGTTCCTTTCCTGTCGCTGAGAAAGTCCCTGGTCCGAATCATTTCTGAAGGGAACGCTGTTTTGAGATTATCCGCTCTTAGTAGGGGCTTGAAGCCTGGCTGCTCATAGCGATGGAGCTCCCTAGCAGCTGTGCCTGGAGCACAACAGGATATCCCCGTTATTCCATAAAAAGAGAGCGTCGGGTCGTTCAATCGGAAAGGAGTTTCTGGTCCAAAAACTTTTTTAGTTGAAATTAATTAATAAATTCGCGAATGAGTTTTAATTTAATTTGGTTAATCTTATGAAAGTTTCAAAAGCAGTTAAGTCTTATTTCTCTTGCCGTAGGCCTTGAAATGAATTAATTATTCCGCTAAAATGATAATAACTTTAAAGCTATCTCTTTTTATATCTTTAACTATTCTATTTTTTATTATACTAAATTCAAATTTAATTAATTTTAACTTCTAATTGTATTAAAATAGCAAATTTCTCTCTTTTTATTATACTTTTAATAGATATAATAAATATATTTTTAACATGCAATTGTGTGAATTTATTTGGAAAGCAATTCCTTCAAATAAATAAAGTATTTAATATATATAAATCATAAAATATTTAAATTATTTAATATTTTTAAGTTGAAGCTACAGTGAAAAAACCAGATCAACATTTTATAGGCTTCAATTATTAGTTTAAAATATAATTTTTTTTAAAGTTTTATTAACTATCATACCAAAACTTTCATATATAGAAATGGTTTAAAATTAAGTAAGCAAATACTTAAAATTATAAATATTTATTATAAGAAATTTATATTAATACATATTATATTTACTATTATTCAATTAAATTATGCTAATCAAACTTTTATAAAAAAGGTTCAAAGGAATCGTTATCTAACTTGATATATTAATCTTATTAATATAAAGCAAGTCATGAAATTTCTTATCAAAGAAATTTTTTATAAAAAAAGTTTATACATAATGGATTTTTAGGATATTCAATATTAATTTAATTGGTGAGCATTTTTTTAATCCAACATAATTAGATTTTAAATTAAATCAAAAAGTAAAAATTATTAGATTGTTAAAAATTAATACATTTCATAAAATTTTTAAGTTTACTTAATACTTAGATATTTTAGTTACTTTGATTAGTTTTAATTAATTAATTAATTTTATTTCTATTACTATTTTAATAAATCTTAGTTACTAAGTTTTTATTATTTTTTATGTTATTATTATAAACTGAAATAAATCTATATTATTAAGTATTTTATTTAAGTAAATACAAAATTTAAAAATAGAAAAAATAAATATTAGTCTTACTATTTTATGATTAAATGCATTTAATAAATTGCAATTATCTAAAATATAAAAATTTGCAGAAATTTATATGATAAGAATTACTACTTTCTTAGAAATTATTCAGTACAAAATATTATAAAGTTGGTTTCATATATTCTTTTAAATGGATTTAAATAATTCAATTCGAAAGTACAATAGAGGATCTGAAAAGTTAGTAAAATAAATAAAAGATATCTTAAGTTAAGAAAATTATATAGATCTCAAGTGGTTATTCAAAAGGATATAAGATTTATTTTAAATTTTATTTTAAATAAAAGTAAAAAAGTAACTTTAAAAATATAAAAATGTATTATAAAAATTAAATCTAACTAATAATCTTTTAAAAAGCATCATAAATTAAATTATTAAAAGTGCATTAGAAAACATACAAATTAAATTCCTAATCTATAAAAAGCATATAAACTAAATTATATTAATTAAAAGACTTCTAGCAAAGCGAAGTTAAATTTATATCTTAATTATCATGTTTTGATATATCTTTACTTTAAAGAACTTATAGGTAAATCATTTATATAATGATAGTGATATTAAAAAAATAGCGTATACTATATAAACTATTTAAATATCTTTATATAAACTATAATAAAAAACTTAAGAAATACCTAAAGTAAATTTAATTCAAATTTATAAATTTAATCTAAATATATTTAAAAATAATATTATTTTAATATCTTTTTCATTTAATAAAGTAAAATGAATATTTTATTATCAAAAATAGCAATTTAGAATATAACAATAAGAATAAATAGCCATTTCTCAATTTAAATCTTAAAATATTTTTAACTTAGAAAATAAATCAATAAAAGCCAAATATGATTTAATTTAGTTAAAATTATTAATAAATTATTTATTTTTAAATCAATAAATAGTACTTATTTTATAAATCTAAATATAAGTGTTTTTAAGATAAATTTTATTACATTATTTTTATCAAATTATATTAAGATAATTTATGATCTAATTAACTGATAAAATTTAATAAATATAGTTTTGCAAAAACTATTAAGAAATATAAAAATTTAATATTTATTTATAATTTTGTATTATAATAATTATAATACTTTCTATTAAGATAATATTTGCTAATCTTCATTAGAGTTAACTATTTATTTCATCTTAACTTTAAGAATAATATAATAGATAATCTAAGGACTCTACTAGCATAAGAGTTTGATTTTATAAGCTTGATTTAAATTCCTTATTAGAATTTGTAGCATATTATTATTATTTTTTAAGCAATAAATAAATTTAAAGCTTAATCTCTAAATTTATTTTATAATAATTTTTTTTAATTAATTACATTAATTGAATCTAATTAATTTTTCTTAAGAATATAATTTTTAGAAACATTAAATAAAATTTCATAACTATTTTATAATTTATTAAAGTATAAATAAAAAGGATAGTATTTATATATAAAGCTTAACATAAGATTAATTTTTTAATTTTAAAGTATTAAGATTAGAAATAATACATCATTAAACGTCTTGGAACATTCATCTAAATTCTTAATTACTATATGTAATTATTTTTTCCAACAAGTATTAGTACTTAAAATAGCTTTAAATAATTGGTAATTAATGTCTAATAAATTATTTTGGTTGTATTATTTGATAAGGTGATTGATAAGATGATATGAATAGTTATATTTAATAATAGATATTAAATTTTAGATAATTATAAAGGATTTGAATTTTAAAGAAATGTTGTACTTTTATTATTTTAGGTTTATACTAATCTAATTAGTTTAATATTTGGAATAAATATTTCTAATAAAGTAATTAAAAGATATTAAATCTATTTATTTTAGAATAGATATAAATAATTTTCTTATTTTAATAATAATGCTTGTATGTAATAAAATCTATAATATTATATAAAAATGTATTATTAAGTTTTAATATACTTTTAATACTTTAATATACTTTAATATACTTTAATATACTTTAATATACTTTAATATACTTTAATATACTTTAATATACTTTAATATACTTTAATATACTTTAATATACTTAATATACTTTAATATACTTTAATATACTTTAATATACTTTAATATACTTTAATATACTTTAATATACTTTAATATACTTTAATATACTTTAATATACTTTAATATACTTTAATATACTTTAATATACTTTAATATACTTTAATATACTTCAATATACTTTAATATACTTTAATATACTTTAATATACTTTAATATACTTTAATATACTTTAATATACTTTAATATACTTTAATATACTTTAATATACTTTAATATACTTTAATATACTTTAATATACTTTAATATACTTTAATATACTTTAATATACTTTAATATACTTTAATATACTTTAATATACTTTAATATACTTTAATATACTTTAATATACTTTAATATACTTTAATATACTTTAATATACTTTAATATACTTTAATATACTTTAATATACTTTAATATACTTTAATATACTTTAATATACTTTAATATACTTTAATATACTTTAATATACTTTAATATACTTTAATATACTTTAATATACTTTAATATACTTTAATATACTTTAATATACTTTAATATACTTTAATATACTTTAATATACTTTAATATACTTTAATATACTTTAATATACTTTAATATACTTTAATATACTTTAATATACTTTAATATACTTTAATATACTTTAATATACTTTAATATACTTTAATATACTTTAAATACTTTAATATACTTTAATATACTTTAATATACTTTAATATACTTTAATATACTTTAATATTTTAAATACTTTAATACTTTAATATACTTTAATATACTTTAATATACTTTAATATACTTTAATATACTTTAATATACTTTAATATACTTTAATATACTTTAATACTTTAATATACTTTAATATACTTTAATATACTTTAATATACTTTAATATACTTTAATATACTTTAATATACTTTAATATACTTTAATATACTTTAATATACTTTAATATACTTTAATATACTTTAATATACTTTAATATACTTTAATATACTTTAATATACTTTAATATACTTTAATATACTTTAATATACTTTTATATACTTTAATAATATACTTTAATATACTTTAATATACTTTAATATACTTTAATATACTTTAATATACTTTAATATACTTTAATATACTTTAATATACTTTAATATACTTTAATATACTTTAATATACTTTAATATACTTTAATATACTTTAATATACTTTAATATACTTTAATATACTTTAATATACTTTAATATACTTTAATATACTTTAATATACTTTAATATACTTTAATATACTTTAATATACTTTAATATACTTTAATATACTTTAATATACTTTAATATACTTTAATATACTTTAATATACTTTAATATACTTTAATATACTTTAATATACTTTAATATACTTTAATATACTTTAATATACTTTAATATACTTTAATATACTTTAATATACTTTAATATACTTTAATATACTTTAATATACTTTAATATACTTTAATATACTTTTAATATACTTTTAATATACTTTAATATACTTTAATATACTTTAATATACTTTAATATACTTTAATATACTTTAATATACTTTAATATACTTTAATATACTTTAATATACTTTAATATACTTTAATATACTTTAATATACTTTAATATACTTTAATATACTTTAATATACTTTAATATACTTTAATATACTTTAATATACTTTAATATACTTTAATATACTTTAATATACTTTAATATACTTTAATATACTTTAATATACTTTAATATACTTAATATATATACTTTTATATACTTTAATATACTTTAATATACTTTAATATACTTTAATATACTTTAATATACTTTAATATACTTTAATATACTTTAATATACTTTAATATACTTTAATATACTTTAATATACTTTAATATACTTTAATATACTTTAATATACTTTAATATACTTTAATATACTTTAATATACTTTAATATACTTTAATATACTTTAATATACTTTAATATACTTTAATATACTTTAATATACTTTAATATACTTTAATATACTTTAATATACTTTAATATACTTTAATATACTTTAATATACTTTAATATACTTTAATATACTTTAATATACTTTAATATACTTTAATATACTTTAATATACTTTAATATACTTTAATATACTTTAATATACTTTAATATACTTTAATATACTTTAATATACTTTAATATACTTTAATATACTTTAATATACTTTAATATACTTTTTACTTTAATATACTTTAATATACTTTAATATACTTTAATATACTTTTAATATACTTTAATATACTTTAATATACTTTAATATACTTTAATATACTTTAATATACTTTAATATACTTTAATATACTTTAATATACTTTAATATACTTTAATATACTTTAATATACTTTAATATACTTTAATATACTTTAATATACTTTAATATACTTTAATATACTTTAATATACTTTAATATACTTTAATATACTTTAATATACTTTAATATACTTTAATATACTTTAATATACTTTAATATACTTTAATATACTTTAATATACTTTAATATACTTTAATATACTTTAATATACTTTAATATACTTTAATATACTTTAATATACTTTAATATACTTTAATATACTTTAATATACTTTAATATACTTTAATATACTTTAATATACTTTAATATACTTTAATATACTTTAATATACTTTAATATTTAATATACTTTAATATACTTTAATATACTTTAATATACTTTAATATACTTTAATATACTTTAATATACTTTAATATACTTTAATATATATACTTTAATATATATACTTTAATATACTTTAATATACTTTAATATACTTTTAATATACTTTAATATACTTTAATATACTTTAATATACTTTAATATACTTTAATATACTTTAATATACTTTAATATACTTTAATATACTTTAATATACTTTAATATACTTTAATATACTTTAATATACTTTAATATACTTTAATATACTTTAATATACTTTAATATACTTTAATATACTTTAATATACTTTAATATACTTTAATATACTTTAATATACTTTAATATACTTTAATATACTTTAATATACTTTAATATACTTTAATATACTTTAATATACTTTAATATACTTTAATATACTTTAATATACTTTAATATACTTTAATATACTTTAATATACTTTAATATACTTTAATATACTTTAATATACTTTAATATACTTTAATATACTTTAATATACTTTAATATACTTTAATATACTTTAATATACTTTAATATACTTTAATATACTTTAATATACTTTAATATACTTTAATACTTTATATACTTTAATATACTTTAATATACTTTAATATACTTTAATATACTTTAATATACTTTAATATACTTTAATATACTTTAATACTTTAATATACTTTAATATACTTTAATATACTTTAATATACTTTAATATACTTTAATATACTTTAATATACTTTAATATACTTTAATATACTTTAATATACTTTAATATACTTTAATATACTTTAATATACTTTAATATACTTTAATATACTTTAATATACTTTAATATACTTTAATATACTTTAATATACTTTAATATACTTTAATATACTTTAATATACTTTAATATACTTTAATATACTTTAATATACTTTAATATACTTTAATATACTTTAATATACTTTAATATACTTTAATATACTTTAATATACTTTAATATACTTTAATATACTTTTAATACTTTAATATACTTTAATATACTTTAATATACTTTAATATACTTTAATATACTTTAATATACTTTAATATACTTTAATATACTTTAATATACTTTAATATACTTTAATATACTTTAATATACTTTAATATACTTTAATATACTTTAATATACTTTAATATACTTTAATATACTTTTAATACTTTAATATACTTTAATATACTTTACTTTAATATACTTTAATATACTTTAATATACTTTAATATACTTTAATATACTTTAATATACTTTAATATACTTTACTTTAATATACTTTAATATACTTTAATATACTTTAATATACTTTAATATACTTTAATATACTTTAATATACTTTAATATACTTTAATATACTTTAATATACTTTAATATACTTTAATATACTTTAATATACTTTAATATACTTTAATATACTTTAATATACTTTAATATACTTTAATATACTTTAATATACTTTAATATACTTTAATATACTTTAATATACTTTAATATACTTTAATATACTTTAATATACTTTAATATACTTTAATATACTTTAATATACTTTAATATACTTTAATATACTTTAATATACTTTAATATACTTTAATATACTTTAATATACTTTATATACTTTATATATACTTTAATATACTTTAATATACTTTAATATACTTTAATATACTTTAATATACTTTAATATACTTTAATATACTTTAATATACTTTAATATACTTTAATATACTTTAATATACTTTAATATACTTTAATATACTTTAATATACTTTAATATACTTTAATATACTTTAATATACTTTAATATACTTTAATATACTTTAATATACTTTAATATACTTTAATATACTTTAATATACTTTAATATACTTTAATATACTTTAAT
>CAMPDV010001541.1:0-107211 GCA_946699065.1 Loxodes magnus
AATTAAGATAAGCTTCATTTAATTTATATATAGCTTTATCTTTATTTTATAGAAAAATTTCAGATTATTAAATTAATTTTAAGTATACTTGTTCTCATTAAACTTTTGATTGCTTTCAATTAGAAATTCTTCAAATTACAGCATAAATTTATTATTTTATAATTTGCTTTTATTTTTCCTATTTTAGATTTAATCTATCTCCTCGTAAGTTAAATTTAAACTTTAGGACTTCATATTAATAGAAAAGATAAGACCTTATAATGTTGTTTAATTGAAAGTAACTTAGAATAATTATGGTTAATTCTATTTCTTCTAATTTTAAGTTTTTATAAAACTTCTAAGTTTTGATAATTATCATAAAGGTTAAGATGTATTATTTACTTTTAAATAAGTAATTGAAATACTTTCATTCAAGTTATTAAATAAGGATTATAAGTAAATATTTTAATTCATATATAAAATTTCTACTTTAAAATAATTTAGAATATTTTAATTTAATCTACTTAAGAATAATTTTATTTCTTAATGTTTTAAATATTTAAAGAATTAATAATATTAGATATCCTTTTAGATAAGATTTAATTAAATATTATTTATAACATATCTAATAGCAACTAAATTTATATTCTTATATAGTGCATATAGATTTGTATAACATAAGAAGATATAAACCTATTGTATAAATTAAATTAATACCATACACTTTATGAATTTAGATATTATTACTATTAAATACTAAAATATATAAATAGTAATATTATGATCTTCATTATATCCAATTTACTAAAGATATTATCTAAAATATTCTATTAACAAGCTATATGTAATTTAGTTTATAATAGTCTATTCTCCTTTAATATAAGAAGATATTTCTAAATAATAAAAGCTTAATGCTTTAACACTTAGATAGCTTTATTATTATAAAAATTTGAAAATAATCCACTTTGTCATAATAAAGTAATTTATAAGATTGAAAGCTAAATAGAATATAAATCTAAGACAAATAATACACTTTTTGCTTTATTTTAAGAGTGTTAAATTTAATAGCTTAGATATCTTATTTCTAAGTAACTTAAACAAAATATATTTATTTATCTAATAAAATGATATATATCTATAAGCTTGTAACAGCAATTGGTTAAAAGAAAAAGAAACTAAGTAAGATTGATCAAATAATTGACATTAATAGACTTTATAAAAGAATTGGAGATTAAGAGATCTAACTCTCTGAATTATTAGAGTAGATTCGGATTCAAGTTTTTTATTAAGCTAAAACCTTTGATGATTCTATTAAAGGAGGATTTACATTAATTAATTACTATTATATATAATAAAACTAACCTTAATGATAAAATCTTCTCAGAAAAAGGATATCTCTTAAACAGTGATCAGGAAATCCTCCTTCAAGAACTTCAAAAAATGTAAAGTAAAATGATAAGCTTTAACGCAAAGTCCAAGAACTCGAAGAAAAATCTTGTAACTTATTCCGAGCACCTTAAAGCCAAAGAATCTACAGTCAAATAAATTCAGAATTTAACAAATTAAAATAAAATTTATTAACTAATCAAGTGCATTGAAAGCTTGTTTTTTGAAAATATATCAACAATTGATTCATAGACGTAAAACCCAATATTTACCCAGCAAAATGTCTTCTACTAAAGAGAAGAAATAATGTATATATCGCAAGATATAAGGACGTATTTTAAGATAATGCTGAAGATTTTAACAAAAAATAGGAACTAGAAAGCTTTAGAATAAGGAGATAGATAAGTAATCTTTACCGCACTTTAGAAGGTCTATTATACAGAAAAAAGAACTACAGAGGAAGTAAAATTTTAATGAACATCGCATTTTTTAATAAAAAAGAAACATAAATACAATTGGAATTGAACTTGACTGAAGCAAGATATCTATAATAAAAAAGAGTAAACGCATTACTGAAATATATGCATTTAAAGAAGATTATTCAGAAGAAACTTGTAAATTTAATATTTGAACCAATAAATAAACTTTAAAATAGTGAGTATCTAATTGAAGGGTGGTATCACTATACTTCATCATTATTACATAAGTTATAAGAGAATCTTTTTTTAAATATAATATGCTATAAATTAAAATGAAAATGCGTTTCTAGCAAATAACTTATTTATAAATTTAAAACAATTAAAACTTCTTAAATCTTTAACTAGTTGGAGCTTTTTATAATTATAATATACTAAAGTTTGTTATTTATTTACTTAAGGGTTTTTGATGTATGTTTTACTTATTATCGCTTACTCTGTTATTTTTATTAAATAGCAAGAACTTTATTGTCTCTTCCTTATCCTTTCTTAAGAGAATTATCTATTATTTTAGCTAATGTGAAAGTAATATGCTGCCTTGGAATATAATTCTAGAATATC
Source organism: Loxodes magnus (assembly GCA_946699065.1). NCBI lineage: Eukaryota > Ciliophora > Karyorelictea > Loxodida > Loxodidae > Loxodes > Loxodes magnus. The sequence goes on from CAMPDV010001541.1 coordinate 2,403, forward strand.
ATATTTTAGACTAAGAAATATAGATAAGTTTTGGATTAGAGATCATCATTATTTAATTATTTTAGAAAAATAGATTGAATATGATTAACGCATCCTTTATAGGTATTCAGAAAATATTACTAATTTACCCTCTGAAAAAGGATACAAACTTAGCTTTAATTTTATCAGCTACTTAATCTTTAACAATTAATCCTAGTGTTGAGGTCAAACCAATCTAAAATCTTGTTGATGAAGCTAAGACTCCTATTTAAATAAAATGAGTAAATACAAAATTAAATGCAAGGAAGAAGTAAAAATATTAAATAAATTTGAATCTTAGTTGAAACAAATCTTCAAGCTACACTTCCTTATAGCAATAATAACAAAATATAATCATCATATAATAAAACTCTAATTCAATAATTATCTTACCTAGGGATATTATAACTCATTGTAATCTTAAATAGAAACTAAGACAAGAGATTAAGAAAGAAAGTTTAATCTAATTCAAAACTTAATAATAAAGAAATATAATAGTAAGCCAATTACCTACTTATTGAATATATATAAATTAAAAAAAGGCTTTGTACTATTAGAGAAACAATTTCTAAGAATAATTGAAATGCATAATATAAAAATTTAATAACAGTTATATACAAATACGAATACAAAATTAAGTGTTTGACGTTCTTGGAGGTATTTCAACCTCTTTCCCGCCAGTCTCTAGATTGCTCTATAGACTTAATATAAAAGTCTGAAAATCTCTACAACTCTTCTCCTTACCATGCATGTTGTCCTTTAATTCTTCTTTCAACTAGATGCTAGATGTCTTTTTTCTTGTAAATTTCCCTAAATTTATTTCAGTAAAATCTTTCTCTTTCTCTTGATAGCTTTAATTGTTATTGTTTCTTCCTTTTGTTCTCCAACTTCTTCTAATAGTTTCAATATTCTTACTTGAAATTGAGAAATTTCTAGCATCTTTTCCACAGATGCTTTTGAGAATTACAGTAATAAAGTGTTTTTACTTGTAGTTTAGGTTTAAATCTTGAGTTATTTTCACCTTCAATTATCATTGAATCATTCCTTTATTCTTTCAATTCCATTTAAAGCTGCAACTTGTACTGATTTTCTTCTATTTTTTCTAATTTGTTGATCAGTTCTTTCTGCTTCTATTGTTAGTTTAGAGATTAACCGCTTTAGTCTTGTGATATATTATAAAATGCGTTAAGGTCTCTTTCTTAGGTCATGAGTCTCGATTTTATTTCCTCTGCAAGTTCAAGTTTTTCCATTAGCTTCTTATTGTCTTTCTTCAACTTTTTGACCTCTTCCTGGAGATTCTAGCACCATTTTAATCAACTAATCATAGCTTGTTTACTATTATGTAGTGAGATTCGAGACTTCCGAGCGCATAATATTCTTAGCCTATTTCCTATGATCTAATATTAAGCTTTATCAAGTGGGAAAAAGAAATAAGTTGAAAGGGATAATAACTCAACGTCTTAATCCTTAATATCTGCAAAGAAAATAAGGAAGGATAATTAGTTGGTTATAAGGAGAAGAAAATGGAGACAAGGAAGTATTAGAAGAGATAAGTAGATAAAAGGGTAAATAGTGAGAGTATGTTTGTTTATATTGTACAGAATAAATTTGATATATTGCTCATTATATTTCAAATTCTTATCATCTTTGCTTATTAATACTATAAATTAAAACTTTTAAATGTTTTTTAAATGAAATAGTAATAAGAAAAAGCTTTTAAATATTTGGATACTTACTATTAAAAATTTATCAAAGGTTAACTTAGTTTTCAAAATTGTAATTATAAAGTTTATTTCTTTACATTTATTTTGTGAGAAATTCATTTAGATTTGATAATAATTTAATGTTTGAAAATTAGACTCTCTTGAAGTTTAATTATACTTATATAAAAATTAATTATTTAGCATTTCATTAATGTCATAAACAGATAATATATATAAAATTTAAAATTGATTGCTATTGAAGTATTTATTTATATTATAATATTTTAAAATTAAATTTTAACTTAAAGAGTCTTGTGACATCTTTTCATTGTTGGAATTGCTTCTTTCAATTAAAAATGTTATTATGTTATTTAAAAATTTTCATTTATTCCCGCTTTCATATTCATCTTCTTCTTCAGATTGATCATCTTCTTCATCAGTTTATTCCTTCTATTCTTCCTTTTACTCTTCATGTTCTTCTTCCTCCTCTTTATCTTCCTCATTCTCTTCATCTTTTTCTTGATCTTTAGCTTCTTCTCTCTTAGTTGCAGAGTTTTCAATCAAATTATCTTTTTCCAGTTCAAATAATTCTAATCTCCTTTTAATTAGCATCCTATGAAAAATGTTTATTTGAAGATCAATGTATTCTAATTTGTTTTTGAAAATTAATTGATATAGTTTTGGTCATATGTTATTAGTCTTCTAATCTCGCATTATCCAATCTTTGCTATTATCCATTCCTGCATGTCTATATAGCAATCGCAATCCAGATTATGCTTAAACCTATCAAATTCTCCAAAAATGCAATGGGGATTCTCGATAGATTAATGTCTGTCTTGAATGTCTTTTCGAAAGTTGTAGCTATATGTTCTGAGTTTGTATATACTAATTATTTCTCTTCGATACTATCCATTTAATTTTGGATAGATAGATTTCGTGATCTATTATTATTATAAGACTTATTCTATAAATAACTTCGCAGTGGACATCCTTTTTTACCTTTAAGTTGTTACTTTTTAAAATAAATGTTGAATCTTACTTTTAACATATTTCGTAAAAGTATTAATGCTACTATTATATTCCTAATTATTAATATCTATTTCGTAATATTCAGATAGTCTTGCTACTTAATTTCTATACTAATATCCTTCTTATCAGTTATTCTTAAAAAGAGATCCTATTTTGATAAAGGATGATTAATACTTTCTTATCGAATTTTGTAAAAATAATAAAAAACCTCAGAACCATAATATGCTTAGATGGTGTTTAGTTAAGATCTACATAACAAGACTCGTTAAAAATATTTTAAGGTGCTTAAAAGGCTTTTCTTACTATCAGTCTCATGCTTTTATCAATTGTATTTAATATTGCAGTAATTCCATTTTAGATAGTCCAAAGTATAAATCTCCTCCATATTCTGCTAAAGAAAGATTGAACATTCTACACAAAGTCTTAAAGTGTCAAGATGTCACATTTTTTACATTGATAAAGTAAATACTGCTTTCTTCATAACAGACAGATATTTAAATGAGACTTGCTTGTAGTGATTAATTAAATCCTTTTTTAATCCAGAGTTAATCCTAATTATGAAGCTTGCTGTTTTTATGTGATAGCCTGATTTCTAATCTTTAAGTTTAAATTTTCCTCTTTTCTTTTATGTTTTTTTTAGAAACTGAATTGCTTCACATTTAGAGGCATTTATTTTAAGCTAAGTTCAATTAAAAACTCTATTCGTTTCATCTATTAATTTTTACATGTTCTTTTTAGATTTTGAAAGGAGTATAAGTCATCTGTCCATAATCTGCAAGCAAAACTATTATTGAAGCTGTTAAATTTGAATCCAATACTATTTCCTTTACTTTCTATATATCTGATAGCAATATCATAATACAACAACGCTAGCTTTTGTCCATGCTAACTTCCTAACATTACTCCTATGCTATATTTAAGTTTTTTAGAAAAGTCTCCATCTATAAGGAATTAAGAACTAATATTTTTGTAGAAAGATTCAAATGTTAGTATCAATCCTAATAGTAACTTGACTTAGGTGATGAAAAAGCAACCTTCTTTCTATTGAATCGAACATTTTTTCACATCAATCAAAGTTACTATTATTTTTATTTTTCCTTTGGCTTACTTTCGAAATAAATTTATTATTAAATCTGATATCTTTTTTAATTATTTTTTCCATTTGTAATAAAAGTAAAGTGAAGAAGGAAATAAGAAAAATTAATAAAGTAGATATTTATAAAAGTATTTCTAAATCTAAGCTTTTTAAAATAAGAATAGATATTAAAAAAGACGCTAAACTAAATCTTATATTTTAAACCATAGAGAATGCAATAAATAACATATAATCATAAATAAGAAATTAACTAGATAAGATTGATAATTAATTTAGCTATATCCCTCAAATGTTTCAATTTTATTTTTCTTAATTACGCTTTTTATCAAATAACTTTACGAAAAATTTGCACGATCACAAGAAATTATTTAAAGAATCAATAGATATTAGGAAAGTATATCTTTTATTATAGAAATAAGTAAATAATAAAGCATAAGAAGAAAAATTCACTGTTATATATGTTAAAGCAGCGTCATTATAAAAGATGTTGGAGAAGAAACAAGATTATGAAAAAATGATGAAAGATCTATTTTAAATATGCCCTACTTAACCATGCTTAATAAATTTAGGAAAAAAACTTATAATAGTTAATTTATCTATTTAAAAAATAATTTTTAGATGAAAAAGGCTCAAATTTATAAACAAGGATGGTGGATTAATGAAGTTCTAAGCTATCCTTTAGTTAAAGAGAATATTTTTTAAAGATTACCTGATGTAAAGGCCAATTTTAGAAACAATTAACCTTTTAACTTGTTTTAGTTGCTTAAAAATAGTATATTTTTCTTATGTTAATGAAAAGTTGTAAATAAAATAAAGGTATAAAGCTAATAAAAGTTGAAATGATATAGATATTAAATATAGCTAAATATTTACTAAATAAATAATTAAATTATATGGAAATTATAAGCATTTATTTATTTTTTCTCTTTATTCTAGTCATTTTTTTAATGCTGATATAAATACATTTTTATTCCATTATACATAAATATGTTTTATTTCTTGGAGGAGTGCAATAGATAAACATTTCGAAAAGAATTATATGACGAAACTTTTAAATAAGAATGAATATACGAAAATAGTTTAAGAGATAGAAACTAAAACTAATTTTAATTTTAATGCATTGAAAGCTTTTAACAAAGCAGAAATTTCTTTAAGGTATTAAAATGTTAAAATTAGAAAATTTCAATTATTTATATTTAAAATCGAATTTTCTGTGTTAAGAGACATTTTAATAAGTTCTAATGTTAAACTTAAAAAAGATTTATTGCTCATCTAAGGAAAATTAATTTATTAATTTGGATTCAGGCTTTCTTTCTTTATTTATTTCACATTTTTGTTGCCACAATAAAATTAATAGCAAAGCAAGTAAATTTTTCAGATGGCTATACAAATGAGAGACTTAAATAAATGTATGGTACTAAGATTTAGATAGAAAATTAAAAAAATGTCTAGTTTTTATAATTTTAGATTATTTAATATTTGAATCCAAAAAAGTATAAGCAGTGAAACATTTAGACTATAAGTGAAATATATTTTAAACTCTTAATATTGAGTTTACATTAATGTTTAAGGTAAAAAATGATTAGAATAAGCGAAGAATTCGAGCAAGAAAAATATAAGTATCGTAGTAATTATCTGTGCTATAAGAAAATTATATTTATCAAAAAGCAACTGACTAAAATTTTAAGCTATTTACTATATTTAGTTTTATAAAGAATCTAAAGGATTTTCTATAATAATTAATTAAGTGAATACTGTAATCATATTTTAGGAAGATATCAAAACTTCATTTCTTTTAATTAAAGAATGCTACAATTATTATTTCAACATAAGTAAAACTATACCAACCCTTTTAGTTGTTTATAAATAAGTAAAGGTAAATAGAGAAAGGCAGTTTGTCCGAGTCGGTTAAGGAGACAGACTTAAGATCTGTTGCACACTAGTGCGCGTGGGTTCGAATCCCACAGCTGCCATTGATTTTAAAATTTCTTTATAATCTAACTTTAATAGCTATAAGTAAAATCAATCACTTATAAGCTTTGCCTTTCTTTATTTTGAATAGACTAAATCTAACTAAAATTTTTAGAAATAAATGTGACTTGTAAAATGATAAGCCAAGATTAAATAAAGAGAGTTGGTTAAAGTTAGAATGATGGTTGAGTAAAAATATAGAGATAATGACTAAACAATCTTAACTTCTGATTTAATAAATAAATTTGAGTTTTAACTTAAAAGATCTTAAACAGTTTTGAATGAATAGGAATAATTTAAATATAATAGTTAGATTTTAATCTAAAATTGAATGAAGACAAATGATCTTATACTCTACTTATGATTTGAATTGAAATAAACTATTAAGCTTATTAAAGCATTAAATATTTCTTAAGCTAAGTTACAATACTCTAACTTTTATTAATTGTATAAAGGTTTCTTTCTATAATATTTAAAGATTGTTGCATCAAATTTTCTATAATAGGAAATAAAATTCTTACTAGGTTTACGCTTTTTTATTTGGATAGGATTTTACATAGGATATGGAAATCATAAAGAAGTGATTGGTTTTAGTATGTGGATTATGTGTTTTATGTATAGAACTAGATTAAAGTAAATTAGTTTGAATCCTAAATTTATCTTTTGGCTGTTTATAGGTAATTATTTATTAGTTTAGGAAAGAATTTCATTTTACTAGAGAAAATCTAAAGGTAAGATATTTATAAGATGCTTCAAATACTTAATTTAAGTCTTAAGATTTAAATTATTCCTTAAATGAAAGAACAAAGCATAACTAGCCTAAACCCTGCTTTGATAATATAACAGGCAAAAATATATAAATAGTCTATTAAAAACAGTTGAATATAATAAGCTATAACAGAAGATTCAATGGAACTAAAGCACATTATAAGCATAATAAACTTATTTTAATATATTCTTTCTATAAACTTTAGATATAAAATAACTAAGCTGAAGTTAGAAAGAGCACTACAAAATGATTGATCTAGTTTAAATTAATATCTGAATGATTTAGTAATAGCTTTAATTATTGCTATAATAGCTAAATGCTTATTCTAAATCAATAAATCACTTTTCTCACTCTCCCATTATTTAATGCTTAAGATTAAGCTTAACACCATTCTTTGTCTTTAATAATATATCCATATAATCATCTCTGATTCAACCTGCAAAGAAAAGTAGAAGTAAGTCAAGTTGCGCTTATCTATTTATGTAATCTGGATATAAGCATTAGTTAAATTTCAAAAGAATGAGTGAAATAAGCTAAGCAAATTTCATAATATATCATATATCATTTCTTTAATTAAGATTATCATGGATCACTATTTTTCAATGCTACAATACTTGCAATCAATATAAGGCTATCTAAAAGCAAACTCAAATGCTAAATTAAAGAGATAAATAATGAACAAACCTAATAAGATAAACTTATATTTCTGTTGTGCCTTCATTAAATAAAAGGCTTAAGTATTTATAATTACTCTTGAGATTATAAGTTATGCTTGTCACTTATATCTAAGGGTAATAAAAGACTCCTTTATTTTTCTTAGAAATTAAAATAGTGACTACAGTATTTAAAATGTAGGGATTGAGGTTAAATAAATATTAAGTATTTATTACCTATTTAGTGAGTAAAGCTGTGCTTTCTTTAAGTTAAGAAGCAAAAAATGGTAGTAATTTGAATGGGTAAGGTAATTGATCAGTTAAAGAATAAAATAGATGAAAGACTTTATTTAATTTTAAGCATAAAAGTTTAAGTTTCATAGCATGACTAACTCTTCTTCTTCCTTTATCGTATATCTGATCTCCACTACTGAATTCTAAGTTTCAAGATTTTGTTCTACTTATTCTTATTATACAGTTTATCTAAATAAATAGCTTACTTTGTTTATTGAAGCTTTTAGAATATATTTTGAGATTCTGTATTTTGTATTGCTTTTTATGCAAATACTGGATCTTCTTGCTTATTGGTATCTTAACCACTTCGATAAAAAAATATTTAGTTTGGGATAGTATCAGCTGAGGTATCTTGAGGTACACTTTCATAGCTTGCAAATTAATTTTACTATTGCAGTCTTAATTTTTATTTCTAGAGATGACTTTCTAGCATTTTAACTTATACTCCGCATTTATAAGCGAATCTAAAGAGTAAAATTTTATCGGGAGTATCCCATTTAAGCATAACTTAAAACTTATATTTTCCTATAAACTTTCCTAGCACTAGAATTAATAAATCTCCAGCCACCAATAAACTAAGCCAAATAATATTCAATTTTTAATCTTCTACTATCTCTAACATATGTACACATACCATAGTCCAACTTACCAAGCTCAGTCCTATTCCATTCCACCAATTAACAAACTTATCATTCCAAGGTCTAATTATCAAATTAAGAATTGTAAATATGCACATTATTAGAATGTATAAATGTCCATATCACTCTCTTTTCCAGTGCTTCATACAACTGCATCAACAACTCAGTATTATCTAAGTCAAACTCTAAAACAGTATTCAGTTAGGCTTTTATTTAATGTTTAAGGAATCATGGAATATATCCTATCAATGAGGCATGGATAAAATACCAAATGGGATAAAAATAAACTAGCTAATCAGTGCTAGTGCATAATAAATGCTGTGCTTATGTGACCAGCATTTTAGGGTACAGTCCATCTCTGTAAAACTCTCATCTTTATCAATAAAATCATTAAAATCTTTGTCTCTACCATAAAGGCATTTCAAAGGATCCATTAGAAGTATAGTAAGTGGAACGAAAAGTAAATTTCCTATTAAAGGAAGTACTATAATAGAGATTTTTCCCAGTTTACGAAGTATATTTAGTCTGCAAAAGACCTCAAAACCACATAAGAAAGATATTAAAAATATACTTCAAGAAAAACAAACACAAAATGAAATAATCAAAATAACTCAATAAGCACTTGAATATTTGTTAATTTGGGAGAAATCAAAAATGAAATAATCCTTTACGATTTGAACTTAATCTCCTAACAAATGATCTATGTCAGGTCCTAAAGCTAAAAATTGTAAAATTTGAAAAGCCGAAAAGAATATGAATAACTCATCCATCATAGTGGCTTCTGAGGTTACTTAGATTTATTCATACTTTCTTTTTCTTCATATTCACATTCCTCAAAGAGTAATAAAGAACACCATTGTGGCAAAGATACATATATGCAAGATAAAAATTTGTTATCCTTTCTAGTATTAAAGAACTCTCCTCTCTGAAAAAGGACAGTTTTTATATTACTAGAAACTATCTGAAGGTGTATGTGATGTATTATCATTTCAAATAAGTCCATCACCGTTAATTTTTCAGATTATAGAGCAAGTTAGGCAAAACTCTTCTCCTGAGATAATTTAAGGTAAAGTTAGATTTCTACTTAAAGTAGAGTCAATTTAAAAGTTATTTAAATCTCTATAATTTAGCTTTTTTTAAAACTTAACTTTGCCAGAGCAACTTATGAACTATACATTTCTTATAGCTTTCATCAAAGTAAATGGATTAGTGTAATCATCTCCTTAGCTAAGAATTTCTTTTATTCCATAGGCAACTATAAGAGGTTACTCAAATAAATAGCATTCTTAATCAACTTCAGGTCTACATTTTTTATCGTAGTCAAGCATTTCTTGCCCTAATTCTCCAACTCATCTTGGAATAGTTATAAATTAAGAGCCATGCAGAGTATATTTTATATCCTCTAAATTATCAACATTTGGAACTTTAACAAAAATTAGGGAAGTAGGAATCATATGAATGTAATTTACATCACCAGGCCGAAAGCTAAGATAGATCAATTACTATCCCACAATCGATAAAGATGTCCCTCCTCCTATACAAATTACAACTCGAATCTCATTTTCCATAAAATCTCTAGCAACTTTCTTTGCCATTTCTTTCCTACTTTCAATAGTTGTGTTGAAAAGTGGGAAAAAATTAATTTGATTCACTAATTTTACTCCATTTTTGTCACATCAGGCCTTCGTTATATTGTATTATTGTTCATTTTTTGAATCACTATCTTCATAATAAAGCCCTATTTGTTTTCATTTTTTTCTCTAAATAATTTAGGTTATTACAATGGTTCTAGAATACTAATCCTAGGCATTGGCTAAAAAGAGTGGAGAGCTTATAGTGTTTTCTAGTTACTTGATAGCAACTGAAGAAAGAAAGGGAAGATTATAGCCAAGATATTGGTTATTAACTAGATAAGTAGCATAGATAAAATATTTGGCTTATGAAATGATGTGAATGATTCCTATTTCAGCTTTCTTTTGCATGAAAACCGATGAAATTAAAGTTGTGTTAGGAAACGTACTACCATAACTAAAAGGATTTGCTACTATTTAATAATTTTCTAGTACATTTGTTTGCTCATTCGCAAATTTAACTCCACAAGGAACTTATTTTAAATGGTTTATTAGTTAAGTAGAAACACTTTCTTAAATTATTTCTCCTCCTAATCCCGTTGCATAACTAATTTCAATGTTAATTTAGTTGGAAGGAGGATTTGAACTTGATGAAGGTCAAATTATAGGATGATTTTCTCAATATGTTCTCTAAATTATTGTAGCTACCTTCACTAGGTTAAAGTTTTATGTGTTGATTATTTGATACTTAGACTTTATATTATTATTCTCAAACAAAAAGGATGAAAAGTTAAGAAATTACTCTAAGATTCTTTCGCTGCTATTTAAGTTTTAGTCTATAAGCTCTAGAAGCTTTGATAAAAACAGCCACTCAAAATGTTCAAAACTTTATGGGATTCCTTCTTATGGAGTTAAAGCTATCAATCCGTTCTCCATAAATTTAAGATTCTCATTTCCCTATTACCGAAGAAAGGAAGAGGTTTCTAATCCTAAAATTCAAGCAAATCCTTTAGTTAGTTTAAGTTTCTAAGCTTCAGCAAGGATAAATTAAGTTAAACAGTTGTTGGTATTTAAAATGTTAATGGGAATTCCTATGCTTTTTAAAGTCTTGAATACGTAACTTCTAACTTCCTCTTAATATCTTATAGTACATAAATCTGGCTTCTACATTATAGGAGAGGGAATGGTAATTGTTCCTTTCGTTATATCAGCTTTTATTAAATTTTCAATAGTGAAATAGAATCTTAAATCTTATTAGTAAATCGCACCCACGTTTCAGAAATCTCAGTGGCGTAGAAATGTTTTGAAAGCTTCGCTTTCTGATTGATATGAAGGTAGTATATAAAATGAATTCTGGAATATTTTAGCTTGAGTTTAGTCTTTCTATCTCCAAAGAATTAGCAAAAGCAAGTTTTCTCTACTTAAAGTTTTCTGAATTAAGGAAGATAAAAGTTAGTTAAAGGAAATATCAGCAACTATGCTTATTTTCCTTTATTATACCTCAGTCTTAAGGTTTTGAATAGAAACTATATCTTACAAATATATCGACTGTATATAAAATAGATTCCTATAAGTACTATTCAAGACTTATCTTTCTAAATATTCATCAAGATTTTCAGGCGTTTATTTGGATTTAATAAAACAGATGTTTACAAAATGAACTCCTTAGACTTGCATAAGTAAAATAGAAACAAAGGAAAATATTAATTTCCAGATTTCCATTTAAAAAATGTAATTTTAGCTGCCAATTTTACAATTAAATTTAAGTTAGAATTTGATAAGCTTAATGAATAACATCTGCTATAGTGGACTTTTTTACAAGCATCAAGAAAGATTTAATTTAGTAAATTAGCTTAAAAGTAAAATAATCCTAAAGCAAGCTATTAAAATGATGACTCAGATGTCATAACATCTTGAATTAATTTCCATATTCATAAATATTATGACTACTTAATTAATTAATTATCATCAAAAAAGAATAAAAAATGGCTGGCTTCAAGAAGGGTTTTTTTACCACCTCCTCAGAACAGGAGAGAAAATCAGAAGCAAATATTCTCACCACATCTTCTTCAATTTAACGCTCTTCTTAATAAAAATAGCCAGAACAACAAAATAAATTAAAAGAACTAATAAAAAATACTAAATCCTACAAATTAAAATAAAGCGGGCTTCTTCCATCAAAGGACAAGCAGGAACTGAGACAAAAATTCAGAGCAGAAAAATTGACACAGCTCTCAACGCCTCTATTGAAAACTGAAAAAAGAGACCACTCAACTGAATCGATAAAAATAATAACGAAGAAATAAAAAATAAACGAAGAAGGTAAAGTACGATAATTTAATATAGATCCTATTACCTTTTATTTAGATAAAATTGAAATAGAACAAATGAACTCTGAATAGATGAAACAGCTGATTCATCTACTTATTAGAAACATAAAAAAAACTCGAAGAGGAATTAAACTCCCAGAAGGAAGAGATGTTTACAATAAGTCAGGATATGATAAACCATGAAGATGATGACGAAGTCCATATGGTAGACCAAAGAGCTAAAGTCGGAGTCTATGAGTCAATTTAAAATTTAGAGAATGATATTTGAGTAATGCAAGAGCAAGACGAGAAAAACTGAATAAAATTAGATTCCAGACTTAATTAATTGAAGAAAACCTGTAGAAGCCTTCTTAAGGAATTCCAATGGAAATAGAGAAAAAAGAAAAGATATTTCCTAGAGCAAGGAAAAGATGTTACATTTGCAACAGCACTTGATATCTATGGCGAAAATGTCCCCAATAGAAAAGAATAAGAATGAATATTTGGAGTAATATTAACTATTAGAAACTGAAAAGCGAGCGACGGAATTCTTCCCATCGGGAAACGGGAAAATCTGGAAAAAAACAAATTCTTAACTCAGACTATTAAAAAGAGAGAAGTCCAGGAAAAGAGCACAAGGAACGAACATGCAGGAAAGGAGATTTTATACATTTAAAACTTCAATAAAGCCGGAAGGCGAACAGTTATTTTAATGATTTAATGATTTAATCATCAAAAAGGATATATCAAAGAAACAGTATAGGTGATATATTTCAAGAGGGTATATCAAAATTTAAATTAATCTACTAAATTGTCTTTCCTATTTATACCTAGCTTTTGTACAATATATAACCTTAAATTTCATCTTAAATCATTTTATTAAAATTATTAAAATTCTTAAAGCTACTTAGTTAATTCAAATATTAACAAACTCCTACAAATTCAAATTATATATCTTCAATAATAGTAACCCAAAAATCAACTAATAGTACCTTTCTATTTAGTTACATTTATCACTTTTAAACTCCATTACCAATTAATCAAAAATCCTATTTCTCAGCTTTGTCTTAATACCTTCAAAAGCTATAAATATTCATAAATACAACTATACAAATTAATATGTCCATAAGCTTCATTTATTAAGTATCTACCTAAATTTTAAATCATTTATTATCTACGAGATAGCTTCCAAATCTACTTTATCAAGTTTACAATCTAACTTTATATCATTGATAGATAATATTTCGCTCATTCAATCTCTTCGATTTTCAAATTTCTTAAAATAACTTAGATTAATGTATATTTAATAGACTAAGGTATATATTATGCATTATTCTCTTTAAATTTTTCTATTTCAACTATTAATTATACTCTCATCTTAAGTATTTTCCCTTTAATTAAAGATATTTATATAACTAACAAAGTATAGCACTTATTAACTTTAACTATTTCATTATCATTTTAAAATAGTAGTCTATTAAACTTACAAATAGATATAACTCTTTTTAAATCAGATTTATTTAAGCTAGATTCCTTATAAGTATCAATATATACAAGTACATTATTTACCTATACAATCATGTAATCATCTTATACTTCATTAACATCTCACTTTCCTTCTTTACTTTCAAATCAACCTAACTTTATTAACATTTAAGTATGAAAGGATGTATTTAGCTATGGATTTTACTTTTTTTAAGTGACGTAGAAGATGGTACTATTAGAATGCTTTGATTGAATTAGAGCTAAATTACAAATTTTATTTTTATCATTTAAAGAAAAACATGATTCTTCATTTTATATCTCTTTTAAAAGCAGATTAAGGAAAAAGCTGAGTAATTGTTTCTTAATTTGAAATAAAGGATATAATTATAAAATTTTAAGGATAAATTTAATTAACTTCTCTTATGAAATGTCCTGGATTGCCTATGAGCTTGAACTTTGACTAAACTAATTTTAGATAATAAATTATAAGAACTGTTTAAATATTAGCTTGCAAAATTTTAAATTATAATTATTTTTAATGTAATTATTTCTTTTAACTTTCACTTTAAGTTATTTTTCTAAAAAGCGTCTAAACAATACTAGAGAGTTAAATTAATTAGGAGTACTTTAAAATAATTTATTATTCTTTATTTATCTTTTTTCTTACATCAGTAACGCTTCTTTCATAAAATTGCTGCAATCTCACGTTAGATATTTTTACATAGTTTAAACCGGAATTTATTTCTTTTTTAAGCAAGACTAATAACTAAGTCTTACCATTCGAACTTTGAAATCAAAGTTGAAAAATATAATGATAAATAATTTTAAAATGGCAAAATTCTAAGATAAAGATGGTATTTGTATAACAGATACTTCTTTAATAGAGCTAGATTATAAAATATAGTGATAATTAGGTTTCCTTTTATCGGATTTTCTAAATGCTAAATTCATACATTTTTTAGCTTAAAAAGAAAAAATGCTGAGATAAACAAAGTACTTTGATTTTAAAACTTTAAATATAAATATCTCTAATGTTGCTATTCCATCCATATAGAAATAAAATGATTTTAACTAGCATCTTATCTACTAATTTTAATCCTTTACAATATAAATTTTTGCAATATTCTAGTATTAATTTAATTGTAATTAATATGAATAAAAATTTTCCTTTAATAGAATATTTTGGATTTATAAAATTCAAACAAACTAAGTTTGAAGTTTTTTGAGCTTCTAGGTAATTAAAAGTGGAACTTAATAAATAGTCTTTATAACTTCTTTGGGATTCTTTATAGAGGAAATTTTATTAATTAAGCTATAAAATACTTTTTCTTCTTTCAGAGTTATTCCTATAATTAACTGCTATTTTCAATCCTTCCACTGGTATATCTTTAATTTTTAACTATCTTATTGGAGTAGTAGAATAAGTAGGCAGATAAAAATTTCTTCATTAGATTATTTGAATAATGCATGCCATTCCTCAATTCTACTTAAAATAAAACTAAAAAGCAAATCTACTACTTAAAATTGAAATTGCGATTTGACTAAGCGTGAAAATTATTCTCTAGTTAAATTTCTTAAATAATTTCCAATATTAGCTATACAAACTCTGATTTTCCTCTTTTATAAAATCCCTAAAATATGGATAAACTAATATTTACATCTAATTAATTTTCATCGTCTTACTATACTTAACGTTGAATATAAATCCTAGCTTTAAACATCAAAAGCTAGAGCTTCACTACTAGAGTTTATTAAATCTATATAAAGGAGTCTTCATTTGTAACCAAATAAGTGCTTAATTTATTAATTCTAGTTAATCCTGAAAGAATTTAGGAGATTAAAGGTATCTATTTCTAAGATTATCTATCAATTATCAATTTTTTATATAAGTCTAAAATAAAATATTTCATCACTGTTTTGACTAGTTTTGTGATTGAGGATTATAAAATTCTATACTTTAAGGCTATTTAACTAGAACCAATTAATCTTAACTATTCCAAATAAACTGGAATAAGAAAATTAATAATGTAGCAGGCTTTTAGTAAGGTTTAGTTTATGATACTATGAAATTCTAATTTTAAAGAGAATCCAAGGCTAGAAAATAGTTTAAGGCTTATGGGCAATATTAAAGCCTTCACATAGTAAGGCTAGAAAGGAAAATAAAATAAAGAGCTTAATGTAAAAAGCTACTTTAATCTTAACTAAAAATAAAAGTGATAAGAGATAAGAGAAGCCAGATTAAAGATTTATTTTTAATAATTTAAAAAGAAAAGTATTAAGAATAGAAAAGCATTATTCTTACATTAAATAAAAAAAGAAAGATTCTATTGCATTAATAAGATCTAAAGTGAGAATTTATAAGAATAAAAGCTAAATTTTTAGATTGTAAAATATTTATAAGTAATAATAATAATACAAGCAATTAAGTAGCTTTTTGTATTATTTTATAATTAAAAAAATCAAAATGGAAAAGTAAAGAGATATATCTTTAACTTTTATGAAAGAAATTATATAAAATTTAGATTTAATCATTTAAGAATTTCCTTTTAGAAAGAAAGGAAAAAGTCACAAGAAATAATTATAAAATAATACAAATAAAAACTATTTAAAGCAAATTTATAGAAATATAATATAATATCATCTTTGATATTTAAAAAGTAAATAATAATTCTTTAGTTAATTAAATTTTACGTTATTTTATTATGATTTACAAGAAAGAAATGTTTCTTGAAAAAATAATCATAAAACAAAAAGAAATAAAAGAAAGATTATTTAAATATAAAAGTTTATAAACAATAATCATATTTTCTTTAATTCTTCATTAAACATAAATAAATTAGGTTGGAAATAATAATGTAGAAAATTAAAACTAAAAATTGATTAAAAATTATATAAAGACGTAATAAAATAGTTATTATGCAAAAACTATTAAAAAGCATTATTTAGATAATTGAAAGCAAATAACTACATTTTCATAATAAAATTAAGTTTTATTATAACTCAATACATCTAATTTACATCCATAAATAAATCTATAAATAAATCTGAACGTTTAAATTATATTAGTAGGGATATATACAAAATTTAGCTTCAAATGTTTGATTTAAAAAGGCTATTATTCCTTAAAATAAGTGATAAAATACGCCTCCATTGTAAAGAATAAAGCTTTTTTATAATAAATAAAAGAAATAAATACTTTAAACTGATTACTATGCAAACTACAATACTGAGATAAATAAATTGGATTATAGAGAGCGTATCACTCTCGTTGGTGCGTAGCTCTTTAAATTAATTTTATTTAATGTCGAAAAATTTTATATGGATCTCTCTATCCTTATTTTCTCTTCCTGCAGTATGTCCCTGCAATATACAATTACGGGCACATTTCCCCGACCTATGATAAAGAAAGCTTCCTCCTGGCATTCGGAGTTCTCCAGTTTGTCGCATCTTCCTTCTCTTGCTATTTGTTTCTCTTCCTCCGATTTATTCTCCCTCCACGTTCATTTTTTAGTTGCCTTGCTGGGCCTCCAAGCAGCATCCGAAGGAAAGGGCTTTCCACCCTATTTAAAAATATTATATATAATAATTTAGTATATAAAACTAGATTATTTCTCTTAATTACTCTTGACTTTTCTTATTTTTAATAAATATCTAAACTATTTATTTTCCTTCTCTATAATTCCTATTTTAATCTTCCCATTAGAATGCTTTCTAATTGTAGAAATTTACAGTTCAATATAATTTTATTTAATCTAGATCCGTAATAATATAGCTGATAATATGGTAGATCTATAAATAAAAGTGAGAATATTAATCTCATTATGAGATTCAAATGCTAATTAATTATAGAAGAACAAATATAAGGTAAGCTAATGAAGCTTATTAAATAAAAATAGAATCAGGTGTGCTATTTAAGAGTTTATTACCTCTTAATTAGGACTTGCTAAAGAATTAAGACAAAAACATAAAATGAAAAAAGAATAAAGGGAAGAAAATAGTTTATGTATTAGAAGATAAATAGTATGCTTAACCAATTTTAAGTGGGTAGAGACATTATTAAGCTTATCTTCCAGAAATTATCAAAATACTATACTATAATTTTCCTTCCTTGAAAATAGGAATATGTTTTAACTGTAACTTCTTTAAACTTCTTTTAAGTTATAATATCTACTTTCATTTTAAAATTATTACAAAACAAATTTTGAAGACTAAATGAAAGAGAAATTATAAAGCTGATTTGAATAAAATTTATGAGGCTATTATTACTTTTATTTCAATTAAATGTGTTCAGATTCTAGTAAGACAGATAAGTTTTTTTTAATTGTTTAGCTTATTTTAATTCTAAGGATAAATTAATAATTACACTCTGTTGTCAGAAAATCGCAACTATGGTATATAATTCAAATTTTTAGTAGCTCTATTATCTTCTTAACAACTTGACTGATCTAGATATTTTTAGTAATATATGAATTTTAGTTAATTATAGTAAGTATAGTTAATCTGCATAAAGAATGTCGTAAGTTTTACCTCTACAACATTCAAGAAGTCTACTAACCTAGAAAAAATAGATTTATAAAGAGTAGATAGGTTTGTAACTCTTTATTATAATATAATCAATTATAGAATTTTAAATTTATGTTAAACAAATAGTAGTTCTATATGAAGATTACACTCTAATCCTTCTTATAAGTAGATTTAAAGAAGAAACAATATTAAAATATCTATATTCCTATATCATTGCTATATTTATTTTCATTTACTACTACTTATATTTATTTATATGCCCTCTAAGGACTAAGTATATAATCTCTAAAAAACAGCAAGTAAGTTAAATGAAAAGGTAATTATGCTTTTTTTATAGCTCGCTATAGCATAGCACCTTTATTTAGTTAATAATTATCTAAATTATCTATTTAGCCTAAAAACTCCTTTAATATACTTAAATAAGCTTTTATCTTGGTAAATCAGATACAATCTGATAAATGTACTAGATATCAGCCATTTCTAGGTTATCGTTATTAATATTCTTCTATGGATATTAAAAGTAAGATAGTGATATTAACTGCCTTATTTATTTAAAAATAGCATTTTAATTTGATCTACTGCTAGATAAATATAACATTCCTCTTCTATTTTATAATAGTTTAATCTTTTAGTATGGATAAATTAAAAAATACACCTAAAATATTCCAGCCTGTTGCTAGAAGATTTAAGTAATATATGTTGATCTTAACTTAAAGTAAAATAGCTTTGACTGTTTTATTTTGTAATATTTAGAGGAATTAGCAAGGTGGAAGTACTAGTTCAGAAAAGATTAATAGAAAGTAACTTAGTTAATCATATCCTAAAGGTAATTATAAGCCTAATTATCTATAAAAGAGTATTATCTTGCTACAGGATAAATTGAAGATCTTCTAAATTATATAAATTTCAGAGTTGATGAAGGTAAAATAAGAGTTATTGACTTATAGCAATATTAACTAATATTACAGACATTTAAAATAATCTTTCGAATATTTAATAACTTTAGTCAACAGAATATTTGGAGAAAGCTTAAATAGAAGTAAGGAAACATGAAAGTTATATTGTCTATAAAATGGAAAATAATTTAATCTGGGTTAGATTTGGAAGATTGAAGACTCTTTTATTATATAATCCAATTTATTTATCTAATGTTAACTCAAAAGTAAAATAGGATATTTAGAGTATTTCATCCTTTTCTAAGTAATTTAAAATTAAGTATTTTAATACCTTTAACACCTATTTATTTCAACAATCTTATCTTTCCTCATTAAGCTTTGGCTTATTAATTGTAAATGAAACTATTTAAAATATAAAAGTAGTTTAATAAACTAATTATTTTATAATTAGTTTCTTTAATTAATTATAGAGCAAAATCATATGAATCATCTTTTAATTCAGTAAATTTAATATGCTACTCTTATACCTGCATAAGGATAATTTTAGATTATTTTAATTTTAAAGTTCCAAATGCAATTTAACCTTTATTAATTTTTAAGTTTCCATTTAGTTTGAACGACAAAAAATATATAAACATTTATAAAAAAATGATGCAATTATTCTCCTTTTTATCTTGTCTGATGCTAAGATTAATATTGTCATCATAGCAAATTTAAAATAAAATATATAAATTATATTTATCAACTTGTCTCAAATTTTCCTTCGTTTAGCTTTTAATTATTTAAATTAAGCTTGTAATAAATATTTATTTATTTATGTAGAAGCATCTTATTATTTAAATTTTATCATATATGTCAAAATAGGAAAATATTAGATTGAGATAATTAAGCATATTAAATTAAAGCAATAATAAAGTTAGAAAAGTAAAATATTAAAGTTCTTTATCTTTAGGCTATTTTATATTAATGAATGGCTTTAAATTATATTTTATATTAACTTAAGAAAGAAAACAGACTAAAAACTATTAAATTTATTGTTTTTATTCCTGCTTATATCTTTTTAAAAAATTTATTTTATTATTATAAAATAGAAATAACTTTTGATAGAACTTGCTTTAGTCTTATAATTAACTAAACAATAAATATTATCCTTCTCAGATACTATTTTTGGTGTTATTATCCTAAGATAAAATAATAATTATTATAATTTAACTATTTGTTGCTTCTAATTAAGTTAATTATTTAAGTTTTTATATATATCTTTATAACTATTTTCTTAAGCATTTTCTAGTTTATTTTTAGAATACAAAAATAGTTATTAAAGTAATCTTTTACTATTTACATCTTCATCTAGAATAAAGAATTAAGTTTGGATTTTAATTTATGAAAATAAAATATTATAATAGTAAAAAGGATATAGTTATATATTTAATTTAGTAATATTTAAAGGATATAAATATATAAAAAAGAAAACAATTTCATAAGTATTTGAGTAAATAGCTGCTCTCTTTTATTATTAGAAAAGTCATTTTGTACTAAGAAATTTAGGAAGAACTAAGCTATTATATTAGAAAATAAATGAAAAGATAGGAATTCAATATAAGCATATGAAAATTAATATTTCTGCTTGTGTTAAAGTCTTAAATGAATTTATTTAATTTTATAAAATGAAAAAACTCATAAAAAAGAAAGTTTGATATGATAAAAAAATATAAATTTAAAATATTTTAATTAAAAGCTTTACAAATATAGATTTGAAAATAAACTCCTTAATAATTAAATTTTTATGAAAGATATAAATTATAAAGGAAATTAAGCAATAATAAAAATTAGAGATAAATCTTGCTAAATAATTTATTATATAAAACTTAAATCTAGAAAAGGAATAACCAGGGTAATTATATAAATTTTGAAGTAAAGAAAGGTATTTTATATAAAACTTATTTTCTTAAAATTTTAAATGGCACTTGAAGTATTTTATATAAGAAATCTAAGTGATTTTAGATTAAAAACTATTTTTTATGCTTGATTTACTTTTTTTCTTTTATTTATTTTATTCAATAAAACGAAATGAGATTCATAATATTTTTTAAGTAAAAGAAAATTATTTTTTTAAGATGATCAAGATTTTAATCATCATAATATTAAAAAAAATTTCATTTGCGCTTTGAAAAAATTTTAATTAAAAATTAATTATTAGACTTACACTTATAAGAATTTTTTATCTTCATATATTATATTTTTATTTTACTTGAAATTTAATATTTTCTTAGCTATGTTTAAAGCTACATTTATGCTATTTTATTAATTTATACTATTAATTTAATTTATAAACATTTAACTTGATTTAGCAAAATTCTATTAATCATTCTAAAATATTTTTCTTGCTTCAAATTTAATCTTTTCACTTCAATTTTTTATTAAATTACTATGTAGATAATTACATGCTTAAGATAAAAAATTATTTAAGGAGATTTTAATATTTTTTCTTCTATAATTTAAATTAAGTTTTAGTTAGTTAATTTTCGCTCTTATTAAATTTTATTACGTTTAAACATTTCTTTCCTAATATTACATAAAAAATACTCTTTATGTTCTTTAATATTTTAGTTGCATTAATCTACATATAAATCCTTTTTAGCATATATAGATTATAAACATTTCTATTTCCCTTTTTTTCTAAGATTATTTTTATTTTATATTTGCTTTAAATTCAAATCACTATAAATTTAATTTATTTGAAAATTCTCTTCTCTTTCTATCACATCTCTTTACATTTGATCCATTAACCTCATCTTCTTGACTCATTTCATTATATAAGCAAACAAAATATACAATTATTTTGTATTTCATGTATGGTAATAATTATACTTAGATGTTCTAATAATGTACCTAATTATTAAGTTATAATTACTTAATAGCAATTTAAGTTTATCATAATAAAAAAAATAGTTGAAGGTTTCAAGTCAGGCTTCTATACCACCTCTTCCTAAGCCAAAAAAGAAGGGAGGAAGCAAGAAACCAAATCTTAATAATCTTAACAATCTTCTCTATCACAACCTTAGCCAACACTGAACTAACAACTTGGACTCTAACAAAACGAACAAAAGCCAACTTTGAAGAATATACACACGGAAACTCCAACCTCAAGCGAGAAACCGAGGAAACAGATGAAGTCTGTTCTCCACCAGGAGGTATCATAGTTCAACTCTTCTGGCCAGATGAGAAGGAGTAGCTCATCAAAGTGGTACTGAACCTCCAGGAAGAGGTCAAGAGATTGAAGAAGGACAATGATATGCTGATGGCAAAGCTAGACCGAGCATAAGGAATTGAGTCAAGACTTATGTCCTAGGAAAGAGATCTTAACGTCTTTTGGAATATCTCACAAAGTCAGACAAACGAATCCTAAAATTAGATTTAGAAACAGACTGAACTGGATAACAGACTCGGAAAAATAGAAGAGAAATTGTAAACTTTTAAGAAAGAGTAAAGCGAAACTGGAGCAATACAAATGGAAATCGAAGCCTAGAAAGAGCAAACAAATAAAGGAAAATAATTCAAAATAAAGAAGAAATGTTTCTGCTGTGGAAGCGTATGATATTTTTATCGGAAGTGTAGGAAATTCTAATAGAAATAAAGAAACTATTGGATAAAAGAACAACAAAAGAAGAAAAAAGAAGAAGAAAGGATGAAAAAAATGTATTGCAACCCGGATAGTTCAATATACAAGATTAAGATGGAATCAAGGCAAGTTAAAGGAGTGAAAACTTGGAAAAATCCGAGTTCCCAATCTCGCTAAAATTGGGCGATCCGAACTTTTATATTTAACAGCAGGGAGCATGAAGTGCTGTATTTCTGACGGGGTTGGAAATCCCTAAAACGGAAAACTTAAAATTAATATTATTATTATTTAAGTTTATCATCTTTTATCAATCTAAACTTAGCTTATTTAAATACTTCTTTATCAACTTTTATCTTTTAGAATTATCCTTTAATCCTTTATTAAGTTCCTTAAATTTTTTAAATTTATGATTTTAATCTTAATTTTCATGAGAGAAATGAATATAAGAAAATAATAAAGGCAATCAATTATTCTTTTAGCTTAAAAAAAATTAGCAAATAAAACTTCCATAAGTTATAACTGCTTGTTAAAAAGCTAAAGCAAACATGCTAGTTTTCATAAATAAGCATTTAATTTATTTAATTAACTATTAATATTAACTAAAGATTTAATATGAGCAGTGTCTAATCTTAAAGTTAAAGAAAGGAAAATAAGTTTGAAAAATGGTATAAATTAATATTTTTATTATTAATTATGAAATAAGCAAGAAAGCATTTTTATATAAATTTTGTAAGCATTATTTTCAAATTTATAATTGGAAGCTGAGATATATAAGTAAAAAATATCTATTTACACCTAAAAAATTATTAATAATTAACTTTTTCTAATTTATCAAATATAAGCAACATTAAAAAAATTACTTTTTAGGATATATCTATCAAGCAATAAAAAATAGTTTAATTGTGATTTAGAAAGCAATAAAATCTTATAGTTACACTATGAATATTTAATTAGAGGTATAATCTAAGTAAGATTTATTCTATTTAAGAATCAATATTTATAAAAATAACTTTAAGCATGCTTATAGAAATTATTTAGTAATAATATAAGAAAATAAACTTAACTAGATGTAAACTTTTTAGTTCATCAGCATGACTGTAAGTTAATAATAAAATCCTCTGCTAGTTTCAAATTTATAAACTTAAAGCTTTATCTAATTAAAATTTTCAATATAATTTTATTCAAAACTATTAAGAGTCAGAATATCTTATAATTAATCTAAAGAAAAATTACAAAATTGACAAAGAAAAGATAACTAAAGGCATAAATATAAAAAGGTAAAAGTGAATTGTTTACTCCCTAATTAACTTTAAATTAAGAAGCCTAATTAATTATAAAATAATAATATAAACATCTTAATAATAGAAAATAGATATCTTTAACCATTTTCTATCTAAATTTAGTTTAAAACTTATTTAAAAAAGTTATGAATTTAACATAAGAATACTAAGAAAATAATAAGGAATTTTTTAAAATTGTCAAAATGCTAGTACAAATAAAATTTTAGTGAATACTGATGAAAATAATTATCGTATATTTATCATTAGTTACAAATAGTTAGTTAGATATTAAATTTATTTTAAATAGTAATAATTAATAATAATAATAATAATAATAATATCATTTAATATGTCTTTACTATATTTTCATATAGATAATAAAACTGTTTATTTTACATCTAATTCGTCATTCCTATTTTATTCATTGCTCATGTTCTTTTTCTTCTTGTTCTTGTTCTTCTCCTTCTACTGCTACAACTTTATCCAAATCGTTCTGCCACTGTAGTATTTCCTCATTCCACTATAGGATTTCAATTTTTCTCTTCAATAATTGTTAATGGAAGCTTTTAATTCTAAAATCTATTTCTCTTAGCTGTTTTTAAGTAGGGAAATTAAGAGTAAGATAACTTTAATTATATGTTAACATTTTTATTAGGTCGTAATTTTTAAAATCTTTAAATTCCTAAATAAGATCTTGCAGAGCTTCACATGATTCAATATGAACAAAGCTATCTAATTCTCCACATATGCAAATCTCAGAGTATTTGATTTTGAAGTGTCTTTGTTATAAGTTGTATTAGAAATGATAGCAAAAGGTTCTAAATTTATAAATAGAAATTATTTCTCTAATCATAAATTTATTTAGTTTCGTATATGTATAAAATGGAAACTATCTTGTTTCTTTATTAATATCTTCAAAGTAAAAGTGTGCAGTTTACATTGATCTCATCTTTTCTGTAGCATCTTAAAAGAACTTCTCTTAGATTTTGTTATAAGCTTTACTCAAAAATAATTTGCTGTCTTCAATATTCTATACATTTATTTCAAAAAGTTAAGTTAATTTCTCCAAGTTTTTAAAATATTTCAGATTAGCTATTTTTGTTTTGTTAAATAAAAAGGTAATATCAGAGTCAGGATTTGTTTATGTTTCTTATCATAATTTTACGTAAAACTTTAAATATCTCATTGCTATGTAGTACTCAAAAGGTAGTCAGTTCAAATCAATAAAGCATGATTCATTAAACGTTGAATTTGGACTTTAGAATGTATATCTTGCTACTTTTCTTTAACTAGTATGTATGTCTTTCTTTATTTTTCCAATGACCCTTAAAATCGTCCATGGAATAACTTCTGAGCCATATTCTGTTTTAGGGAGTAAAAAGACTTGAAAAATCTACTTAAAGTTGTAAGGAGTGATATTCTAATATTTGGACAATTATATAAAGGATCCATTAACACATTTCTTATATTTTTACACTATTTCTTTGCAATGGATTTTATAATATTAGTTTTCATGGAAAGTATATCCTAAATAAGTTATCCTCTTAGATCTTTTAATTTCTTAATTATTCAAACTTATGTTAACATTAATGTCTTCTTGTTTTTAATTCTTAGTTTTAAAGCATATAAACTCACACTTACTAACATTTATGCTCAGTTTTACTCATCCAAATACTTTACACGTTGCTTTAATCAATAGATTCATATTATCTTCATTAGAAATCAATAATAAATCATCTGCCCAAGCTTTAGTAACAAATATGCGTCCACAGATTTTAAAGCCAAATCGTTTTTAATAAGTTTCTAAGTACCTGATAACAATATCGTAGAATATAATAGCTAGAACTGGACCATGGGAACTTCCTTACAATACTCCATTATTATATTATAAATTTCTTGAAAGAGTACCATCTAAAATGAATCTAATATCTAGATTAAGATAAAATGATTCGAAGCAGTTTATTAGGGCAAGAGGTAGTTTTATTCTGCGTAAATGATGAAACAATAGTCTTCTGTTAATAGTGTCAAACATCTTTTCTACATCTATAAGAGTTGTAAGTAAGTGCTTTTATTTCCCCCATCTTTTGTGTAAATCAATAATTGATTATAAAGTTCAGACATGATGCATTGTTTGTCTACTCTTTAGAAATCCTTATTAAGAGGGGAGTATAATTTTACGCTAATAAATATACCCATAGAGTCTTTAAGTTAGTACTTTATCATATATTTTTAAAATTACATTTATGAGCGCAATTGGTCTTCAATTTTTTCAATCGCTCTTTGATCCTTTCTTGTAAATTGGAAGAATTCTTACTTATTTAAGTTAATCAGGTATTTTTTACTTTCTCAACATATTATTAATGAACTTTAACAATACAAAATGAAATTCCTTATTAGCGTATTTAATAAGTTCTGCTTTTATGCCATCTGCTCCTGATGATTTATTATTCGCTAGTCCTTTTATGGTTTCCTGAATTTCTTTAAAACTAATAAGATCTAATCCTTACAAATAAGAAGCCTATTATTCTTTTACAAAGGTACAACTTTTGAAAATATTATCAATCCTTTAATTGCTGCTTTTTAGTTCTTCTTCATCAATAATCTTATGTTTGAAGCTAGATATAAACTAAGATTTCAATCAGTAGCTAAATACACTGGAAAACTAAGAAGATACTATTGGAATAAATAAAATTGAGCTTTAAGTATAAAACTAATAAGCGAAAGAGAGCTAAATATAAAAAGTTTAGAAGAATTAAAATATTATAAATTACATTATTTAGTTCTTAGAAAATAAAGACATTGCTATTCTGCAATAAGTCAATAGATATTTCAACTAATATAGATACTTTTATAGATCTCTAGAAATTGGTAATTATTAAGAAGATAAGCAAATTACCAAAAGTTAAGTTAAATGAACTTTAAAGTAAATATCTAAATCTGATGTAGAGTCTCTAAAAATAAAACTTAATAAATTTCCTGAAAGATTGAAAAATTAGATTTCTGATATATTGGTAGTTAGTATCTAATAAAGACTGAAATGGTTAGGAAACAATTAATAACTAAAAATTAAAGATTTGTATTTAAGAGAGATAAGCTTAAATAATAACTTATGCTTTATTATTTCTCATTTTAGCTAGCTAAAATACCTAGAAATTCACGGAGATTTAAATGATTAATCTTTATGGTTTTTACAGAAATTACCTAAGTTAGAATAAATTACTTTCTATTAAGCAAAATAATTAACAGGATAATTCTTGCTAGATTATTGCTAAAGCTTGAATTTGAAAAATCTATTTTTGTCAGGTACTAATCTAGAATATGAAAAGATGAAGAGCTTTCTATAAGTAAAAGGATAAAATCTACAAGATACTAATATTTACTCTACCTTTGATATATAAAGTATAATAGAATTTTGTCCTAATTTAACTACTATTTCACCTATAAAAGTTGAAATATTAAACAAATGATTAAGTAAATTTGAAGGTTCTTAACTATAAAAATTAGAAATAGAATGTAAAAATACTTCAGTGTAAGGAATTTAATAATTCTTTAATTGGCAAAACAGTTTATAAAGTATTAGGATTAAGAATCTAGAACTTTATAATTCCTATTGATTTATTCTTTTAGTTTGTAGATCTAAAAATTTGAAAAATCTCAGCTTATACAATTTTAATATTTAAGAGAATGAATAAAAAAATGTAAATATATAAGAAAAAGAATAGCAGCTAATGAGTAATATTAACTTCTAGATTTAGGAATAATTTAAGTTATAGTAATTATCCCTATCTGGATATGTATATATAAGTAGTCAATTTATCAAGTTGGTGCTATATAACTCTCCCTTCTTAGTACGAATATCATTTTTTAGAGTCACTTTTATAGATGATTAGCATTTAAAGTAATCCAGCTTAGCTTAGTGAATTTAAGCAGTAGAATAAGATTTAAACTCTTAAAAGTTACTTTAACTTGAGACTGCTAGATTTTATAGTTGCAATGATTAAATAGATGACATTCTATAATTGATATTTATAAACTCTCCTAATTTAAAGGAATTGTAACTTGAAGGATAAGATAATATTTAAGATTAGACATTTCATTAAATAGGAATTTATAATAAGAACATCAAATATTTAAAATTATAGCAACTTTATTAACTTAAACCTTAAACTATCAATTTCATAATACAAAATTGCTAGAAAGTAAAAGAAATTTAACTTAGATTTATGAAAGGATTATAAAAAGATATTTTTAAGATATTAAGTACTTACTGCTAATAAATACAAAGGGTTTTACTTTATGATTGTAAAATAAACCAGAAAAATTTAGTTAGTGAAATAGTAAAAATACCTACTATAAAAAAATTATTCTTAATATCTTGCAATTTAGGAAACGAAGATGTTATTTAAATAATAAAAAACTGTAACTAGCTTGAATACTTAGACTTAAGTTGTAATAGCGAAATAAACTAAGAAGCGTTTCCTATATAAGATGAATAAGGATTTTAATATTAAATTTGGAATAGTTTAAAAAAATTAATATTATATGGCTGTTCTAAACTAAAAGAAGAATATATCGTTAAGTTAAGCCAAAAATTAAAAAAAATAATAATTGAATATAACTTTTCTAAGTAGTTAAACTATATAGAAGAAATGGATTTAGAATAGGAAGACTTTAGTTGAAGACTTAAAATGAAAACAATTGATAGACTTAATAAAATATTTGATAATTAAATGATATAACTAAATAAAATAATAGGATACCATTATTTACATGGTTTAAATATTATTCTTATAAATCTTTATTTCTTATTATTATCATTTCCATATTTATTTATAATCAAACTTTTCTAATTCTTTTATATTTGCATATTCATTATCTAAGTAAAGTATACAGAAACATAACAACTATTAGAAATATTATTTAGCTTTTATTTTAGAAAGACAAAAATCAGAATAGTGAAATATAGCATCTATTCTAATTTTTATCAATTTTAATGTAGGAAAAGGTGATATAATTAATGCAGAGTAAACTAGTACTAAGACTTTACATTCGAGGATTAATGCAATCTTATCTCATTCATTTCCTAAAGAATTCCAGTAGAATGTAAAAAAGTTCAATCAGGCAATTCTAGATTGCTAAACATGTTCGGATTCTAATACTTGCACTAAATACCAAACTGTAAAGCTTTTTAAATGTAAAATGCTTATCTGCATATTAGATATATATTAAGAAAAAATAAATCTAGTTACTTTCTAGCAATTAAGTCTTCTAATATAAATTGTGACAAATGTAATTCAACAGAACTCACAATTTATTCAGTATAAATCTTAATTTTTCTTCAAAAACAATGCTATTTAGCTTTTTCTCAACTTATAACAGACTGTATAAATACTTTAGACGATCAAAGTTATAATGTGAAATGGAAAAGAATTGTATTAAAATTAATATCTTTCATAATTTCCTTCCAGTTATGCTTTAAATGGAGGTAGCTGCATACAATACAAGTTTTCAGATATTTTCTTGTAATTTTAAGATTAAATACTGATTATAAATGTCTTAGTTATAAAATATTATTTTATAAGCAGATCCTCAAATTAATTAATTTATATCAAACTTAATTATTAAAATATTAAGAAACTCGTGACTCAAATAATACATAATGAAGAAAGAAAAATTATAATTATTGCTGATGCTTAAAAAAGTAAAAATTTAAAAGATTTATTAAATTAATTTCAATAAAAATTTAATTAAAAATTTAATTATAAACATTGCAGTTCATTCAATTAATAAAAAGTATAAATAAATAATAAATAAATAAATTTGATTATAGAGCGCGTAGCACTCTCGTTGGTGCGCAGCTCTTTAAAAAAAAAATGTTTCATATTGACAAGAATGTTTGTTACTGATAAAATTATCAGATACTGATAAACCTTGTTCAATACTGATAAAATTATCAGATAATGATAAAAATGTTCAATACTGATATAATTTTAGAATACTCGTAATCTTTAATACTTGCTGGAGGTCCAAGGACATGGCAGGATTGTGTCTCATTGCATCACCAAAGCAGAGGACGACATGTGTCAATTATGGGTACTTAAATTCCCCACCTCTGATGAAGCTCGCAATATTATTTCTTTTTAGTTCCAGAATTAAAAATAAACGAAGCCAAGCCAAGCCAGTGTCGAAGGTCTAAGAATCTTATGTCTCGAGCCAACCAAAGGAGAGGAAGACATAAAGTCAATTATGGGTACTTAACTTCCCCAACCTCTGATGAAGTTGACCTTGTTATTCACCTTCGAACAACTATGGCGGTTTTAAAAAATATATAATAATATTAATTATATAATCATCTTATTATCTTAGAGCACCACAATCATAATATAGATTTTACGATTACATAGCAATATAGCTATTAAGCAAATAATGAAACTATTTTAAAACTCATAATAAATAATTAAAATATAGCTAAATAAGTTATAATCCTTTATTAATCTATACTACTAATTATTTTTTAATCCCTCTTTTATGTATTTAAGAAAAGGAAATGTATATTTATGAAGGGGAACTAGCTCAAATGGAAGAGCGCTCGCTTTGCATGCGAGAGGCAACGGGATCGATACCCGTGTTCTCCATTTTTATTACTTTTATTAGTTATAATGATAATATTTAATAAATATAAGATATATTTAATAAGCCGGTTTAGCTCAGTCGGTAGAGCGCCAGCCTTTTAAGCTGGTGGTCAAGGGTTCAAGTCCCTTAGTCGGCGTTTTATTAAGTATTTTAGAATGTTAGTAAATAATTACTTAATATTACTGAGATAGATATAAATTAAGGATATTAATTTTATTATCTAATTCTAAACTACTTTATATAATAAATCCTTATTAGTGATACTAATATTTATTTTATAAAGTATTCTAATTACTATATTTATTCTCTCTCTTTTTCGTTTTATTTATAAATTTTTTATATTACATAGGAATAAATAGTTTTAAAGAAAGCTTTGATATTTTTAAATATTTAAAGATAGTTTAATTACCATTCTCAAGTTTAGCTTTAATTATATCTTTAATTTTCTATACATTTATTCAAATAGTTTTTGTGTTAAGTTTATAATTTTGTGATTATTTAATTTTAAACTTTTTTTGCTAGCTTTAAGATATTATAGTCTTAAAATTTTGATTTTCCTATATTTTTTAATTTAACTAAATTTAATTTTTGAAATAATATTTAGCCATAAACCATAAACCTGCTTTGAAGTACCTATTTTAATGAATGTTCTTAAACTTTTTTACTTATATATATATATAGTAAACTAAAAGTAATTAAAGTTTAGCATTCCCTGGATTTTCAACCAGGTTTTTGCTACCATTTTTTTAGCGTGGATGGAACCACTGAGAATCTTCTGTCTTTTATACGAATATCTTCTTCTTGTAAATTCCCGTTTCGGTGATTCAGAGTCTGCTAAGCATTCTTAACGTTCTTTGTTGTTCTTTCATTTAAATTTACCTTTACTGATAGCAATTTTGTAATAGGTGTCACTTTGATTTGCAATAATAGCAATTTTTGATTGGTCTTTTCTTGAATCTCTTCAGAAATACTTTTTTTTCAATTTAATCGATTCTTTGGAGTAATTCTATATTAATCTTTTCGTTATTCTATTTTTCTTGGATGTTTGTTTATGTAGAAACTTTTTCAATAATCATATTTTGTTCTTGCTTAAAATTCGATTGAGATTATTCATATAGTTACTATTCCGTGACTAAATTATTTTAAATCAACTGTCGTCTTATTATTAGCAGCTCGTTGTTTTAATCTTCGATAATATTCATTAGTTCTCTTATTTTTTCCCCTTGATTGTAAATTGTTTCCTAATAATTTTTTATTATTGTTTTCATTTAGTCAATTTATATTTAGATTTCTGATTATTTTTGTACTTTTACTGGATTCCTCTCTATTGTTCCAATTATAACTTTTCCTTCAGATGAGGAACTTTATTTATCTTCTTCTTGTTATTGTTTCTGCATTAGTTTCGCAGCTTTCCTTTTTGCGTTCTTAATTTGGTTTTTGGAAAGGCGAATAGATTATTCCATTTTTTTTAACTTTTTTACTTTTGGTGTAAGTTTAATAATTATAAGTGATCTTAATATTAAAATAAATGAATCCTTAATTTAATAGATATAGATTATTACATATATATTATTCCTATTCTATTATTAATCTAACTTTTTATTAATATCAACTAAAGGATTTAATGTCTGTCTATTTATAAATAAAGAAAATGCATATAAAGATTCCTTTGTTGCTTTAGTTCATATTTTTGTAATTTTTATTTAATAAGCAAAGGCATTATTTAAATTAATTTATAGCTATAATAATTAAAGCATTTAAGATATCAATAATTAAGCTTTAGTTAATTTCATTAGTTGGTTAAAAGTAAAGTTAGTTGTATGATTATTAACTGTTCTATTAAATAAGATAAGCTTCATTTAATTTATATATAGCTTTATCTTTAATTTATAGAACATTTTCAGATTATTAAATTAATTTTAGAAAGCTTTTACTTATATAATATCATTAAATATTATACATCATTACAATTAAAACCCT
The DNA here is from genome assembly GCA_946699065.1 of Loxodes magnus. NCBI lineage: Eukaryota > Ciliophora > Karyorelictea > Loxodida > Loxodidae > Loxodes > Loxodes magnus. Next base: position 34,874 of record CAMPDV010001541.1, read on the forward strand.
TTTCAAAATATAAATTAGGTTATTTAAAGTAATAGTAAGACAACAAAATGTTTTATTAATAGGATAAAAGTTTAATGAAAGCACCTACAAATTAAGATAAATAAAGAGGCTATGCAAATGAAAAGCAACATCAGCTTATAAAAAAATTCATTATTATATATATAATTTAAATAGGATGGAAAGCTCTCCTTCAGATGCTGCTTGGAGGCCCAGTAAGGCAATAAAAAAATGAACACGGACGGAGGATAAATCGGAAGAAGAGAAACCAATAACAAGAGAAGAAAGATGTGACAAGCTGGAGAACTCTGAATGCCAGGAGGAAACTTTCTTCATCATAGGTCAGGGAAATGTTCCCGTAATCGCATATTGCATCCTATGCTTTGGAAGTAAAAATTACAGGGACGTACCGTAGGAAGAGGAAATAAGGTAAGAGAGAAAAGAGAGGCCTATAAAAAAATTTTCGACATAAAATAAAATTAATTTAAAGAGCTGCGTACCAACGAGATACTACGCGCTCTATAATCGAATTTATTTATTTATTATAAAAATAGTACGTTTTTGGCAGATAATAATTTTTGAATCTAAAAACTTTTATCAAATATTAGCTAAAAGCAAGGAGTTTGATTTTTATCTAATATCTATAACTTTTAAACTTAGCAAATGTTTAAATTTATACTCTAATAGTAATTTACTATAACATTATAATAATTATTTATAATTTATAAACTAATCACAGTAATTGACATGTCTTAATTTTTTATTTAATAAAAGTACCTTAAAGATACCAATAGAATTATCAGTTATAATTTTTCTACTTCTTTTAAGCATTTTTAACTATTTAGCTTTCTTTTATTTCCTAATCTATCTTTTTTAAATGCTTTTTTCCTTATTTATTAGTTATAATAAGGTATGTTATTATCAATTAAATGAAAAATATCTATTAAATCTAAGCCAAAAATATAAAGTAAGACTTTTCTAAATTAATTAAGAGAGTCAAATGCTTAAAAATGAATTACTATTTAGACTTATCAAATATTAAAAGTTCTACATTTACTGATAAAATGCTAGAAAATTAAAAAATTGTTATTTTACCTAAATTCTTAAATCATAATTTCTAGCAATTTTTAGCATTTTTGTATAATTGGGAATTATAATTTTTGAATAATGGATATTAATTTTTACTAAACATAAGTATTGAAAACAAGCAATAAAAGAGCAATTTTAATTTTTATATCAACTAATTAATTTTATTATATATAATTCATTTTTTAAATGGATTCTGGTTTCTAGTCGACCGAGTAGGTAATCCAGTGCAGTCATATCTGCATTGCAAGTACTCTTACAATAGATGCCACCACAAACAAGTAAGGACGGGCTTATTGTGTGATAAGCCTTACTTGCTTGAGGGTTCTCTTTATCGGTACGAGAGGTCGACTAGAGGGAGCCGAAATTCAGATCTCAGAGCTATCCTGATTTTACATGTCGCTTTTTGATCAGGAATTTAGAAAACAACAATGACATGAAATCCCAAAAACTATTTTTTAGAAGAATTTAACCTAAATGGATCATTTGACGCAAATAGTGGAATGTTCTCTAACCTCTTCTAACTCCAGCCTTTGGAAGAATTACAAGAATTTGAAGAGTGAAGACAATCAATTTTGGTTATAAAAACGGAGAGAAGAAGATAAGAATCAAGAGACCAGATTGAAATTAGAAAAATTTCTAGCCTACTATTAATAATTAAATTTTGGTTTCTTTATTTTTCGTGGTGAACCAAACAATGGTGGTACCACGCTAATTTAATTAATTAACTTATTTATTTTTAAAAGAAAGATAATAAATGAAAAAGAATCTATGAACAAAATTTATAATCAGTTAATTCCTAAGTATAGTTTATAAGACTAATCAAATTCTACCTAACCAAAAGATTCAAAAAAACATTTACTACCAGAGACGATAATCAATCTATTTAAATTAAATATATTCCCCATACAAAATAAAGATACTAAAATGATATTTCTATGTTTATTCATTGAAAAAATAAAAACTAGTTTAAGCCAAATTTTGTATGAATTATATTAATTTACTTTTAAGATTAAAGGATTAAATTTATTTAGATCTAAATTTAAATAAGATGCCTTTTAAAAGCTCTTATTTAAATAATAAATCTGAATATTCTAAAAATAAACTAAAAGCTAAATATATAAGATGTATATCATTCAAAACTAATAAGTTTTCACATAATAAATAAATAAATAATAAATAAATAAATTCGATTATAGAGCGCGTAGTATCTCGTTGGTACGCAGCTCTTTAAATTAATTTTATTTTATGTCGAAAATTTTTTTATAGGTCTCTCTTTTCTCTCTTACCTTATTTCCTCTTCCTACGGTACGTCCCTGTAATTTTTAATTCCAAAGTATAGGATGCAATATGCGATTACGGGAACATTTCCCTGACCTATGATGAAGAAAGTTTCCTCCTGGCATTCAGAGTTCTCCAGCTTGTCACATCTTTCTTCTCTTGTTATTGGTTTCTCTTCTTCCGATTTATCCTCCGTCCGTGTTCATTTTTTTATTGCCTTACTGGGCCTCCAAGCAGCATCTGAAGGAGAGCTTTCCATCCTATTTAAATTAAATTATAATATTAAATCAATATTTATAGTATCAAAATTTTAATTTTAATTATTATACAATTAATTAATTAATTTCAACTAAATAGTTTTTGGACCGGAAACTCTTTTCCGATTGCACGACCCGACGCTCTCTTTTTATGGAATAAAGGGGATATCCTGTTGTGCTCCAGGCACAGCTGCTAGGGAGCTCCATCGCTATGAGCAGCCAGTCTTCAAGCCCCTACCAAGAGCGGATAATCTCAAAGACAGTGTTCCCTTCAGAAAATCACTCTGACCAGGGACTTTCTCAGCGACAGGAAAGGAACTTGTTCCTAGCCATAAAACCAGAAAGTTTAGTCACAAAGGTCATTCTCAGCTCCCACCATCTTTTCAATTATTATTATATTATATATTTTTTAAAACCGCCATAGTTGTTCGAAGGTGAACAACAAGGTCATCTTCATCAGAGGTTGGGGAAGTTAACTACCCATAATCGACTTTATGTCTTCCTCTGCTTTGGTTTGACCTCGAGACATAAGATTCTTAGACCTTCGACACTGGCTTGGCTTGGCTTCGTTTATTTTTAATTCTGGAACTAAAAAGAAATAATATTGCGAGCTTCATCAAGGTGGGGAATTTAAGTACCCATAATTGACACATGTCGTCCTCTGCTTTGGTGATGCAATGAGACACAATCCTGCCATGTCCCTGGACCTCCAGCAAGTATTAAAGATTACGAGTATTCTAAAATTATATCAGTATTGAACATTTTTATCATTATCTGATAATTTTATCAGTAAGAAACATTCTTGTCAGTATGAAACATTTTTTTTTAAAGAGCTGCGCACCAATGAGAGTGCTACGCGCTCTATAATCAAATTTATTTATTTATTTATACAATTTATCTTACACAAAAGTTAAGATTATTAAATATTAAATCATTAGTATCAATTTACTATCATCATCAAAATAAAAAGATTCATCATATTAAATTTTATTAATTCCAAACAGTTTATACAATAAATTTAATTTTGATGCTTATTTTTAAATTTCTCACTTAAAAAAATAAACTCTATTTAGATATATAGATATAAGCATAATTTGGTAATAAACATATCCATATACTAATATTTGGCAAAGCAAACAGATTATATATTAAGGAGGAAGTCATATTTGGAAAATTTTGTTGGAATTTGGAACAGTAAATAACTGTATCGCGAGCAATCTCGCATTAGATGTCACCATGAATAAGGGTGGACAAGCTCAAAAGAAATATATCTAACTTGTCCGAGAGCTTTTGCTAGCATTTGAAGGTTTGACTGTTGATGCTATAATTTTTCTTTAATTTGGATTTGAATTTTAGAAGACTGTGTATTTGCAACAAAATATTAAAATTATATTTTAATAAGAAGATTCCCAATATGGAGAAGCTTATGTGTCTCATTTGATAATACACTATGAAAAAAAGAATAATTAGAATATTAAATGAAAATTAATATCTAATTCTGGCAAAGCTATTAACGGTAACATCACATTATTTATTAATTTATGTTTATAAAAATAGTTATTATGGACTTACAATATAAATAATAATATAAACTAAAATTGATAATAATGCTATAATTAGTCTAATGTCTTTAATTTTAAATTTTTTGATTTAAGATCTTAATTAAATGTACTAGAGCATTTTTGATAAAGAATGATAAAATTTGTATCATCTCTTAAATTCTACGTAATATAGTGATTGTATAATTAATTATCTACCTTTAGTAGATAGTAAGGATTTGTTAAGTATTATGAGATATTGATATAAGTATCGAACATATCTTAGTATCTCTTTAATTTATTAATGGGATATAAAAATGAAATGTTAACATGAATATTCAATTTTTTTAATTATTTAGACCTTATATGGTAAATTTATAACTTTATATATGATTATTAATTTAGGTTTTATTTGAGTTTAATGAAAACTATTATCAGAATAACTTAATAAAATATTAATATAAATAAAGCAAAATAGTCAAAACTAAAGATTGCAAATATGCTAAAACTTTATAAATGTTTCAATAATTTAGATTATTTGCTAATATTACTAATAAATTTCATAAAGTAAGTAAATCTTTTTAATAAACTTTGATATCTTAAAAATAAAAGTTATTAATAACAGAAAACAAGACAATATTACAAAAAATAGAATTTTAATTTATTTTTATAATTTTACCTTTACTTTGTGCATAACTTCTATTTATTTACCATTCCATTTTTTAACTAGGTACAACCCTTATGCTTTTTAATTACAAATTTATTTTTACTTTTTGTTATATTTATTATCACTACAACCTTTTTAAATAATTGTTTAAATCTCAATTTGAAAAGATAATTCTTTTAATTTATTATGCAATTTATTCAGTTATTTGCAAGAGATATAGCTTTTCTTTTTTATTTTAAATGGTTAAATTCTTTGATTCTTATTTTTATATTTAAGATCCTATTTGTATTTCATTTTCCATTTAATTTACTAAAAACTTACTAATCCAACTTTTATTTCATTTCATCTTTAAATTAATTACTTATTTACTACTATTTCCTTATCAAAATATTAACTCATCAAACAGAGATAATACTAAATTTAAGATCTACAACCTTTAAAATCATAGAAAACCTAACAATCATACCTTAAATTACTAACCTTTATCTCAATAGTTAGAACACATTTTTAATCAATTTCCATAAATCATGAGAGGAGTACATGAATCGGAAAATTAAAAATAATGATACTAATTTTTAGCTAATTTTTGCTTAAATGTTTAGCAATTAATTAAGCAAATAAACAGCATTTACTTTAAATTAATAAGTATAAATTTTAATAAAACATTTAGTACAGAATTGAGATTAAAAGCTTCTACACATACATTTAATTAAGAAATTAAAAGAACAGAAGATAAAATATAAGAAATTAGAAATCTTAATTAAATAAATTATAAATAAGTTATTATTAAATCTATGCGCGTCCCAAATGAGATTGAGTAATCAAACTTAAATACTAATCAAATATTTAAAAATTTGATAATTAGTTAAGTATTCAAAAGAAGATAAATTATTTTCGGATTTTGTAGAAGGCTAGAAAACACGAAATATAATTTTGTAGATACAAAAATTTGAAAAAAACGAAAATAACAATTTCTTAAAAAACCTAACTTAGATTTATTTTAATCCTGAAATGACACGAAATGAAGCAGAAACTTATCCTTAAAAAGCAGAGCTTGGTTTAGTTCAGACATAGTAAAGAAATCTCTTAGAATCAAATAAATCAGGAGCTGTATTTCCTCCAGAAGTGAAAGATACAATAAATCTTTGGTCTACATAAAACTCCATCAGTTGAATAGTGAGTTAGCTACTTGCAGATATTAAATGGATAAGTCTATATTAATCCTTCTTTTAAGTTCATTCGCTTATAACATAATCATAATTAAATAAACTTGCGCCTGTGTAAATATATGTTTACTTGATTTTGTAAAATGGCAAAATATAATTTTTGGTACTTATTATATGGAAATCGAAATCTCTTCCCTTACAATATCAATCTACTCAGCTTATATAGCTACATCTGCATTGCTATAATAATGAACTGTTGAAACTGGTAACTCTTTTTAATTTTGAGAGTGTGTGTCTATTGTATTTGAAGGTTAGATAATATCTTTAAATATCTCAACTTTATAGCCTTCTATTGTTCCTACTTAAACTAGCTTGAAGTTCTAGATGCTATATATCTTGAACTTAATACTAATCAGTTTTTTTTTAATTTAATTTAAAGAGATATACTCTAAATCTGAGTTTAAAGATAGCTCTAAGCAATAAAATTGATACTCTACCTCACTCAAAGTTATTCTATTAACGAACTAGAATCCAATAAGACCTTTAAGAAGAAACTAATTTTTCCAAAGACTGCGAGTATTCTGTGGCTAAGGATTAAAATAAATCCCTTTTTGTAGATTTAAGGATAAATGACTATAGTCTAACTCCTTTAAGAGTAATCTTCGTAAGAAGTTAGAAAAGCTTAATGACTCTATATTCTACTATAGTTGATGGAATTTTTTCTATAAATTCAAGGACTTTTTAGTAACTATCCTGAAACATTGTTCATAGTCCAGTTTTGTTTAAATAATGACCGATTCATTCTATAAATTAGGTTCAGTTAAAAGAGCAACATTTGTCCAGTTGTAGTATTATATAAAAACAAGCATACTACTTGCAATTTCATATTCAGAAGGAAGTACAAACTAAGTAGTATTTCCAAATTAGCGTTATAAATTTCTTTACTGAACTGAAAAATTAGTTATACACTTCTGCTCCATTAACTTAGAGATATAAAATTAAGTTACAGTTATTAAATATAATCAGCAGTAAATAATATAAACCTGTCTCATAACTAAAGCTCCTCTTCTATTTAATCAACTCTATTTACTTCCTTGTAATAAGCACTAGAAATCCCTTGGCTACTTAAGTAAGCAGACTTAATTACTATTTCACAAAGTCAATATTGAATCTGAAATGAGAGTAAAACGCTTGAATCTATCACTAAGTTATTCACATAAAATAATCATCAGCATGAAAACTCCAAACATTCTATTTTACTATTCTAATAAAACTGTAAATTTGCATATAAACATGAAATTAAGAGTTATCTTACTTCATCTTCGACTTTTAAGCCTCTAAAATTAGCTCCCACTTTAAGAATTTTAAATATATTTAAGTCTAGAAAGAACTTTATTTAAAATTTCTGGTTTTTATGCATATGATTTGCCTTTTTAGTTGTAAAATTTATGCTTTTAAGTTTCTTTTAATCTTTTAGTTTTTTTAGGTACTTATACTTATAAATTCGGTTAAACTTTCTTACTCCAATTTAAGTTAAGATAGTCTATCTTTAATTAAATCTTAATTTTCTGCTTATGGTTTTAAGGAGATATATAGAATTAATTTTAGCTACTTACAACGAAGATACGAAGTAAGGATAACTTCTACTTATTTAATTTACTTCCCTTTTAATAATACGATTTCCCATCATTGTCTTAAACCAGCTATTAGTTTCATATCATAAATAAGTTTCTAAAAGTTTAATTAAGGATTGACATGAAAGGATATAAGCAAAAATAAGGATTAGAAATTTCAGCTTTATAACTAAAGAGAAACATAATTGGAGGAAGAAAATTAAAGTAGGAGAACTTAATTTAAATTTTCGATCTATTTTGCTGTAAGAGAAATAAACGAGTATCTAATTATACTCTTCATAGCTTAATGCTTTTAATTCTTATTGGCTAAGGCTCAAAGAAGAGGAATATTGATCTTTAGCCTTTCTAATAGCTTTTTTTATTTTAATTTAAAGCAGCAAATTTTATAAATGCAATTGATTAATTGAAGTTAAAGAAACTTCAGACCTGCACTATAATAATGTCTCTTACCTTTTTAATTTGTGGAAAAATAATTTTTTTCGCTTTATATAGAGAATATGCTAAAAAATTGAAAATTAGAGTAGCGCTCTTTATTTTATATTCTTCCACTTCAACTTTAGCTTAAACTAGTAGGAATATATTAAGGAATTATGCTCTGAAATCAGTTAAGCTTATCTATCTTTTCAAAATTTGTCGTAAAGGAAGCAATCTAAGACTAAAAGCTGAATGTTCAAATTTCTCAGCCTTTTTTTGATTGTCACTTCCAAGTATATTCTAACTCTTTTATAAGTGCAGATATCTTACTCTTTACATAAATTAGTTTCAATGATTGTTTTAATCCTTTAAAAAGATAATAATTAAGGTATTAAAAGAAAAAGACTGAAACATAATGCTTGTTAAGATTAAAAATTAAAAGCTTTTAATGAAAATAACCTATTTGCATAGTTCTATGTCTTAGATATAAAAATACTTTAGGCTTTTGAAAATTATTGAAGAAACACCCAAAATTCAGAAATTTAAGGTATGATGAGTTTAAACAATCATGAAGACATACTAATGATATTAGAAAGCGAATGCTTAAATGCTAATAGGATTGAATATAGTGGCATTCTGATATCTTTTGATTCCATTAGTAAAATCCTTTATTAATATCTGCATTATATGTGAGTAGCTAAGTATGCAATTTTTACTAATTAGTCAACTAAAATATCTCATTAATAAAAAAGTAACTTATGCTTCTAATTGACATGTCCCGTTTAATCTTGTAAATAGATATAGAAGAGACTAATTATTTAAACATCAAGGAAGATTTCCAAATAATTTCGGAAAATATAGAAAAGAATTGAGTAAAAAGATAAGTTTATAAGAGAATGGAAAATAATGGAATAGCAAAGTGCTGTTATTGTAGGACATTTAATAAAATAGAATTTAAAGGATTCGTCAAATGTCTTGTTTGTATTACAAAGCCTTGCTAATATTGCTAACAAAGTTAGGCAAACTGCAAAAAGACTAAATATACATTGAAAATAATAGATACCGTATTTTATAATAAATTTAAAAATAAAATCTTAATAATTTCTTATTAAATAAATTATAATTAAACTCTTCAAAATAAACATAGATCTAATGAATTAGAATTGCAGTAAATAAAATTAAAAGTATAGTGTTTCTTAGTACTCTGTACTTTCTAGTGTTTATGTATTAATTTTCGTTCTATAATGACTAAATATAAAAGAAAGCATTATATAGCTTAAGATAATCTTTAATATATACTATATATTATTATTCGTTCTTGATAAAATCTAAAATCGTCACCTCTTCTTACTTAGGTAAATAGCAGTTTTTTATTTATTCTTTTTTTAAAGGATCTTATATTTTATCTCTACTTTGCATATTGTAAAGATAATTTATTCTGAAAGCAAATTATCCCTTGATCTGTCATTTCTTATCTAACTCAGGATGATTCTAATTATTATTAATCTTTTTTAATATTTCTTAAGAATTTCCTCTTTATCAAACTTCTTACCTGCTTATGAATTCTTTAATAATACATGCTAACCATAAGTATCTGACTTCTTATTATCAAAATCACATAAAAGTACTCAGAAACTAGATGGTTTATACTCTCTTTAAATTTTGGGATTCTTTTGGTGTGATTCTTTCTATTTTATTTCCTCAAGTTTAGGGAAATAATTTATCTATTGATATACTCTTTATCTATCAATCACGACTAGTCTCTCTTAGGAAATAAATAACCTTAAAATATTCCTATCTATTTAAGTTAACTAAGTTTTTTATTTAATAACATTACTTTATTTTACTCATTTGATAAAAGTTATTTAGCAGCTTCTATTTCCTACAGATTCTCTTCTGGTAAAAGTTTGTTATTAAGCCAAAAATGTAGCAATCAAAACACACTTTTAGATCCAGATTAAAGGCAACTAATCTGATTAGAATTTTATTTTTGCAGTAGTAAGTGAATTAACTTCAGAGCTGAGTTCATTAATAATATCTTGCCCGTATTTATCTTAATGTTAATCTCTTATATCTTTTCTTATCTTAAAATTCTATTAGTTACTGAAATTTAATAGGTTTAATTTTGCTTCATATTAAAGTTTTATTATTTACCTAATAATTATCCCTAACTTACTTATATTCCTTAAAATTTATAGTTGAGATAGCATATATTATACTTAGATTTGTTTTATCTTATTTCAATTTTTGTTGTTTTATCAAGCTTTCGGACTTTATTAGAATATTTTCTAAATTTAACTAGGCTATATGCATAAGCTTTTGATAGCTTAATATTCATTAATTTTTACCACATTTCAGCGCTCACTTATTTCTCTATAATTATATCTCTCAAACTTAAAAAGATAGTAAGTTATTTCCTTCAATTTTAGCTCTACTTTGAAATGCAATTCTTTGATTTCTCCATCCTTTTGATTCTTTTATTTACTGCAAGATTAATGTTTTATTTGCTGATTGACTAAAGAAAGTATCAGTTACTGAAATCTGGTATTTTTTTGCCTTTTTATTTTATGTTAGTTAAAACTAGAAAGAGAACTATTATACTGATATGTTCAAATGGTACGAAAAGATAATGATTCTTTACTATGTTGAACTAAGTGTTGTGCTAGATAGCTTGATAGTGAATAAACCAAGTAGCAACTTCTTTAGCTAAATAGTAAATAAGATTTGTAAATTATTAATTTTAAAATTAAAATAAATTATTTTAATAATTATCATTTATTTTATTATTTTTAAGCTAAAATATGGGAATTTTCTAATATAATTGTTGATATATATAAATAATAAAAATGATAGGATAAATAAAATTTAATCTTTTAGCATTTATAATATTAAAGGATAGTTTTAGTTAAAATATATTTTTAAATAAAAGAAATAAAGTAATTTAATTATAGTTAAATATTTATGAAACTATAATTTTCTTATTATTAGCAAATTAATAATAATGACTTATATTTAAATTTATTTAACTGACAATTATAAAATAATTAATTTTACATAATTATAATAAGTTTAATTATATTTTGATATATAAATTAATAATTTATACTTAACTTTAAAATATAATAAAAGTTAGTTAAGATTATTATTATAATTACTTATATTATTTAGAACTAAAAATTATATATTCATTAAATTTATAATTATTGATAATTCTTTATTAATTTTATTTTATACAGTTATCTCTAAAGATATGTTTAACTATATTTACTTTTTAATTTACTAAATTATTGTTTTAATTATTGTAGACATTAATTATCAAATGAGAACTTTTATATTTTTATAATCTAGTAATCAAATGCTTATTGTTAACCAATTATTTAAAACTCTTATCAAAATTATGAAAAGCATCCTCTTTATTAGTTTTAAATTGATACAAAGATAATTAATTCTATCTAAGCATATAATTATTTTATATTTTTGATATAGTATTTTTAATATTAATATCTTACTATTATAAAGGATTATTTTAAATTATATTTTGCTATCATTTAGAATTTTATATTATTAAAGTAATAAAGCTAAAGTTTCCTTTAGTTTACTTAGCACTTAAATTCCTTTTAGATACTTCTTCCTTTATATTCTCCATCTTTTATTAATTATAGTTAAATAAAGAGTTCTTTAAATGGTTTCATTAACAGTTTAATTAGCTTTTAGAATCTAAATTTTAATACTTTTTTATAAAAATAAATGGTTTAAATTTAAGCTATTTAGTAATAATATTTCACTTTAATAAAAGAGTTATTGCATGAAGCCGTTTATTTAAATTTAAAATTTAAATTAAAAAATTTTTTGACATCTATAACTGCATGAATTGCTTCCTTCAATTATAGACATTAGTAAATGTTTTTAATGCTTTTTAATTATAATCTTGATCTCATCAATTTTTAATTACTCTTGTTATAGTCTCTCTTTTATGTCTTCCTTTTTTACTTTTTCCATTTCCAATAATTCTAATCTTCTTGATATAAGTTTCTTGTGAAATATTTGTATTTATAAATCTAAATATCCCAAATAAGAATTCGGAAGGGAGTTTATAAATTCTTAATTATATATTATAAGGTGTCTTAAGTCATAATTCTCAATCTTTTACGATAGTCAATCTCTTATATTAGAATAATATATGCATTTAAAATGTTCTAAAATGTATCATACTCTCCACACATAAAGTAGGGATTATCAATAGGATAACGACAAGCTTAAAGATATTTTCGAAAATTATAAGATTGGGTTCTAAGTTTATATATACTGATAATTTCTTGTCTAAATTATTTGTTCAACTTAGTGTAAATAATTACTAGAAATTGGTTAAGTTAAGATTACTAAACTGCTTAGTATATATTTTAGCTATTTTAATTCTCTTAAACTTTTGAGTAGCTGTATTATAGAAATATTATTGTATTTTGTCTCTTATATATTTAGTAAAAAATTTTAATTTGTACTAATCTTGGTATTCTACAGGTCGATACTATAGAGGTCTGATAATTGCTAAACTTGATCATAATATTGAAATCCTTTTTTTTCAGTTGGTAATGAAAAGAGAGCCTATTGTCGATGTTGAAAAATCAATACTTTCTTATTTAATTTTATAATAGAATTTAAAAAACTTTATTGCCATAATGTGTTTGAAAGATAACCAGTTTAAATCTATGAAACATAATTTATTAATGTGCTTAAAATGCTTTTCTTGAAATCATTCTCATACTTGATTCAATTCTATTCAAAACTCCAGTTTTTCCTTTCTGAATATACTATGGTACTACCTATACTCCATATTCTGCTTTAGGTAATGTAAAAAATCTGCATAAAGTTTTAAAATGTCAAGAAATCACATTCTTATATCTAATTAGTTAAAAACAGCTTTTTTCATTACAATTAAATACTTTATCACGACTTCTCTACAAGCAGGATTAAAATTCTTCTTCTAATGTAGCATTACATCTAAATATGTTACTAGTTCCTTTTAAATAATTGGTTAATTATCTAATCATAAATTTAAATTTTATTATTTATAATGTTTCTTTAAAATTTAGATACATTCAGATTTTATATAATTGATCTTTATATGTAAAATGCTTACTTGTTTCATTTATTAACTCCTTCATCTACTTTGCAGTTTTAGAAAGAAGAATCAGATCATCTGCTCATCGTCTGCATGCGAAGCTACTATTCCAACCCTGGCATTTGAATTTCAATTAGGTACTTTTACTTTCAAAATATCTAATTACTATGTCATAATACAACAATGCTAAAACTGGTCCATGTGAACTTCCTTACATAATTCCATTGTTGTATTATAATGTTCTGGCGTTCTTTCCATCTATTTTAAATGAAGAATTTAGGTTTTTGTAAAACAACTCTAAGGCTTTTATTAGTCCAAGTGGTAGTTTAACTCTCTTTAATTGATCTAATAAAAATTTTCTTTTTATTGAGTCAAACATTTTTTCAACATCTATCAGTGTTGCTATCAATTTAGTCTTACTTTTAGCACTTTTCCGATAGTTATCAATTATTTGCTATATTATTCAAATTTATTTAGTTTTTTATCTGATTTTTATAAATCCCATTTATATTTAATTGATTATTTATTATATTGGAGCATTACTAGTTAAATTAATAAATTATTAAGATTACTAGACTCAGTATCTTTAATTAAAGATAGCCTAATTCTGTATAATACTTCTTATTTATGTATCTTAATAAACTAACAAGATACATTAAACCTTTAAATATACGATATATTTCATTCTAAGCTTTAATTTACAAGATATTTGTTAATAAGTATCAATAAACTAATTTAAAAATAAAATTTAGCTTTAATGCTTTTTTATGTTAGTTAATATTTTAGATTTATTTTAGCTTAGAGATATAAGGAAATCAATTAGGGTAATATGATCTAAATTAAGAAAAGGGAAGTTAAGCAGATAGAGCTTTAAAGGATTAGACTGATAATGTTTTTAAGAGACTAAAGTATGAATGCTTTTGTAATTTTGGGGTTTAAATTTATGCCTATTGAATAGTGTAGTGAATTAAGCAGCAAATTCAATCTAAGATATTGCAAAGTTGGAGAAAAAGACAGCAATTTTTATATTCCTTAGAATATAAAAAATAAACGCATCTGAATATTTTTGATTTGAGATGATCAAGAAAAGGAAAAACTTAAAGAGTGTGTACAAATATGCTACTTTGAGAATTTAAATCTCAAACTATTGCATGAATATTTCAAACTAAATTTTATAAAGGTCATTGAATACTTGTAGTTCTAGAAGGATTTACATTTTGTTGTTTTTTTCAAGAGAACAATTCTTAGATTTATAGTTCAAAGTAGACATTTTAGCAATCACTTTGGACATGTACATTTCTCATTTAATAGCAGCTTTTTTATTTAAGACTTTGATTAATTAAATTTTAGTGACTTCTTTTTTTTCTATTTAGAAACACCGGAATTCTATAATTATTTAATTCTTCTGTAAAATATTTGTTATTTTATTTTATCTTAAGAAACACTTGCTAAACCACGCTCAATATACAATCTGTAACTACTTGAAAGCTTAAATATTTTTTAAATATCAAACATGCATTTTTTTTGTAATTGATTCTTTTAATTTATTCAGAAAAAAATTGTAATTTAGCAGCTATTTCATTCAAGATGGTAAATGATATTCTTAAATCTTTTAATTAATAAACTTCAATTTAAGATTTAAAACTCATATCTTGTAGGTTTAATTTTTTTCTCACTTTCATGATGTTTATTTAAATCCTCTCTTATTACTACTAAAGACTGTATTCTTTTTAAATATTATGACTAAAATCAACTAGACTAGGATTTATTGTGACTTTAATTTTAGTTTTAAATAGCTTATATTAGCTAATCTAATACTTATATTATCTCATGCTACAAAGAAACATATTATGCTAAGTTTATTCTTTCTATTAATTCAGAAAATAATAATAGAAGATATTAAAAATATGCTTTCTTAAAAGCTTATAATTTCTAAGTAACAAACAAGTTATTTTAAGAAAGAGAGTATTAATAGTGGTATCAATATAATATAGATTTTTATAGAATAATAGAATTAAGTTTTTATCTTTAAATAATCTAGAATAATTTAGGTATTATTAATTTGAAATTATAATTACAAAAATAACATAAATAATAAATATAACAATAGATTGCTATAAAAATAGAAAGTTATCTAAATGTATTAATTATAACTAATCTAATATCTTTATTAATTAAAGAGAAAATTTAATTAATAACTAATAAAGCTAAAAGGATAAAATTTTAATTATTTAATAGACATAACTAAACATATTAAAGCTTATTTTAATAATATAATTAAATATTACTATTTAATAATTGTAAGATAAAATTAGTGATACACCATTTCTAGTTAGATTAAATATTTACTTTCTATTACTTATATTTATTACATTTATATAACCTACTTAGAATCAACATTAAAATAAATTATATTAGTTTATTATTATAAGAGAGACCTTTATAAATAAAAAGTTTTAATGAAATAGTAGTAAGAAAGTGGGCAATTAAAAGAGTTTATCTTATAAATTCTAAAAATACTTTTTTTTAAATAATTTGATGTTTTTTAATATTTATTTAAGCTAATTAATAATAAACTTATTTTATTTAATTTCTTTTAATTAGTAAAAGCTAAAAAAGCTCACTTTTTTTGATTAAATGTAAGTGAAAAGCAATAATTAATAACAGTAGATTTAAAAAAATTGTATTATTTTATTTATCATTTAAAAGGGTCTATAACGAAATAAGGTTTTCTTATTAAGATTCTTTGATTTAAAGCACAAATAAGTAGTAACTAATAAATGCATATTAAAGTTATTATAATAAGGATATAATTATTCGTTATAAAACTTTTGAAATAATAATTTATCCTTTTATTTAAAAGTAAAAAGATATAAAATAATTAAAATTGTAAAAGTTTGTACACTATTAGTTTTATATCTTGTCTTATTTTAAGACAAAAATAGAAAAATCAATGTTTAAGAAATAAGATATTTATAAGTATGCTTAATAAATAATTTAATTGTTTAATTGTATTGAAATTGAGTCAGTAAAATTTATTTATTTATTTTAATTAAATATTTATAGAAGTAAGTTATAAAAATTAAAATGGAGAAAAAAGAAAAACAATTTACTAAAAGTATTTTTTTAAGAAAACTCTTAAGAGCGAGAAGCCACATACTAGGGAAAATATCTTTACTTCATTTTAAGTATGAAATTCTACCTAACTTATGTTACTAAAAATTAATAAATAAGATCAGTTATGACCAAAGTAAAGGTATTTCTTTTATATTTTTTAGACTAAGTCCTTACTGGTCACGCTTCATATGTTTGCTCGGTAGCCATATCAAGTGACTTGAATTGAATTGTATCAGGTTCAGGATATCATGAAAATTCGATAAAGATCTGGAATTTCCTGACAGGTTCCCTCATAAGAGCTATAACAGGACATACTTTTCATGTTTCATCGATAGTAATCTCCCTTGACTCTAGTTATATTGTATCAGGATCTGGAGATTCAACCATAAAGATCTGAAACTTATAGACTGGTGTTCTCTTAAGAACTTTAACGGGTCATACTTTTCAAATTTTCTCGGTATTAATCTCCCCTGACTCTAACTATATCGTATCAGGATCTTACGATAACACCATAAAGATCTGAAATTTCCACAATGGTGCTCTCCAAAGAACTTTAACTGATCATACTTCTAGAGTTTACTCGGTAGTAATCTCTTATGACTCTAGATATATTATATCGGGATATACTGACTCCTCTATAAAGGTTTGTGATTTCTAGACTGGTCAGCTTGTGCGAACTCTTACTGGGCATTCAGACTTAGTTTGATCGGTAATAGTGTCTAAGGATAATAGATACATAATATCAGGTTCTCGGAACAAGACAATTAAGATATGGGATTTCTCTTCTGGTTAGTGTATTCGTACTCTTTAAGGCCATACAGGTCCTGTACGTAGTATTCAGTTAAGTGTTGATTCAAGTGCTATATTTTCTGGTTCAAGTGATAATACAATTAAGATCTGGAACTTTGATAAGGGTGAGTGTATATAGACTTTGTAAGGGCATCAACATGAAATACTTTCTATAGCATTGAGTGTTGATAATAGATGGTTGGTATCGGGAGGACTTGACAATACGATAAGAAAGTGGAAAGTTTCGAGTTGAGTAACTTATGATTTGACTTAATTTAATTTTACGATTAAAGATATAAGATATTGGCTATGTATTTAAATGAAAGTTTAATGGTAATTATGTTTGCAGTTTTTTGAAGTGTTTGCTTTATATATTTATTTAAAAAATTGTACATTCTTAAATATTCTTGGTTTAAAATAAAGGTTGAGTAGATAATATAGGTTATTGAAATTAGTGAGGTATGTTATTTAAAGTGGTAATGTTTAAAAATATTTTAAATATATTTTTGTTAAATGAAGCCTTATGATAGATTTAAGCTTAATCTTATTTTATAAAATTTTATAGATTTATTTTTAGATTTTATAAAAATTTCAAGTTAAGTAAAAAATTATTTTTTGTAAAGTAGTTAAAATATTATTTATAAGGTTAAAGTTAGTTTATAATCTTGATTATTAATTAAAAAATTTAATTAATTATTTTATTTATTTTATTTTAAATTAAATTTTGTTTTTTATTATTTATTTTTTATGATTGATATTTAATATTAATTATTATTATTATTAATTATTATTTATGTATTATTATTTATTATTTAATAATATTTATTATTATAAATATAATATAAAATGGATGTCAGCCACGTCAGCCAATTTAGTAGGTAATCTGGTGCAGTGTATACTGCATTGCGAGTAATCTCGTACTAGATGCCACCACGGGGAAGGGTGGATAAGCTCCGTTGAGACATACCTAACTTAACCCGAGGGTTATCTCTAGCAGTATGAAAGTCTGACTGACGGACCTTCTAATTACCAACTTAATAATTAATTCTTTTTGGACATTATTCAAGAAGACCGAAGTATCTGACTCAAGATTTAAGAATAATTTTTAATAAGAAGATTCTCCATTTGGAGAAGCTGACATGATTCATCGGACTTCTAGAATTTTAACAAGAAACATGAGAACATTTTTCTTAATATTAAAATTGAAAGAGCTGCTCGCAAATTTTGTGATAAGCGCTTATAAAAATTCTTATTTATTTGTTATAAAATTTTAGTTTTAATGTTTAATATGTTTCGCTTCCTATTGGAAAATAAAATTTTCTGATATTAAGTTTTTTATTTATCATTACCTTTCAATTGTAGAGCTTAAATTTCATGAAAATAAAATATATGTTTTTGGTCAGCGTTTTATACTACCAAAGACTTCTGGGACGGAATAATTTTTTTATTTCGGGATAAAAAATCCTAAATAGGAATAAAATTTCAAGAAAAAATTCCAAATATAAAAGATTTTTGAGAAAATAATAGGATTTAAAAAAATTTATTTTAAAGTAGAATTTGGAAATCTTTTTTATTGAAATGTTATTTAGTAAAATTAAAAAAAAATTAGGAAAATTATTTGATTTGAAAAATTTTGAACAAAATTTTTCTGTTTTTGATTTAAAAATATATTTTTGATAAGGTAAATTATTTTTGAAATGATAAAAAAAATTATTGTTTATGTTTTGGAAAAAAAAATTTAATTTTGAAATTCTTTTTGAGTAAATGAAAAAATTCGCTTTAAAAATTTTAATGATATAAGAATTTACTTAAATGAAAAGGATCTCAAGAAAAAAGGAGATATAACAAAATAAACCATGAAATCGTGAAAAAATTATCCTTTTTTCGCTCTGACTTATACGCTACTGAAGATTTTTAGGATGGATACATTTTTTTTAAAGGATAGAATTTTAAAATATTTGAAAAATTTTTTAAATTAATTTTAAGAAATAAATATAAAAAAATAAATGACAATTTTAGGAAGAAACAAATTAATAAATAAAACCTCTATAAGAGTGCTTAAAGTTATCTTTTCTAATAGGCATTCTGAATTGTTAAAAAACTAATCTAAAAGGAGTTTAAAAATCCATTTATAAAAATATGAACAGTCAAATAGAAAAATATGGTATAATGCATCTGTAATAATAAATTTTTGATCAATCTACATAGAATCCAAAAAATTAATTAAGCAAGTATCTAAATAATATATCTAATCTAACTATATCAAATATACAAATAAAAACTTATAAATCAAATTAAAAAAAATGTTTTATTATAAAAATAAGAAAAACATTAAAAATTTTAAAAGATTAGCAAAAGTACTTTGAAAAGAGCTTATTATGACTTATTTGTTTGATTTTAGTTTGCGAAAAGATGTTAATTTAGAAGAGAAAAACGAGTTTTTAGAAAAATTGCTATATTAAATATTTTTTATCTTTAAATTTTTCTCATTTTGTTATATTAAAAAGAAAAGTTTTAAAGATAAACTTTCTGATTATAATCAACTTAAATATATCTGCTGTGCATGTAGAAAATCGATTTTATTTATTTAATCTTAAAATTTGAATTTCTAATGAAGCTATTTTATTAAAGTTGAAACTTAAAAAAATCTATTGATTGTTTATCATATAAAAAACATTTGCTAGTAAACTATATAAATAATTTGAATGTATGCAAAATTATAAAAATCTTCACTTTCTTGTAAATTATCTTATACTTCCATCTAAAATAAGAATAAAATTATATTCTAATATTAAATAATACGAATTAGTAAAATGAAAGTGTAAATAATTAAGAAATCAATATAGTTTTCATTATATCAAAAGAGGTTAAAAGAAAAACTTTAATCTTTTGTATTTATTAAAATCATTAATTAGTCATTTTTAAGAATTAATTAAATAGCTAATTCATAAATAGAATTTAACCTGAAGTATAAACAGATTTAAAAATAATAAGATAGTCATAAAATAAAAAGCTTCTATAACTACATAAAACCAAACAATGCTGATGATTAAAGAAAATAAGAGGTAATTTAATTTAATTTAATATATTAGCTGTAAATCGTTTAAAAGCTATTTAAGATATTAAAAAGTTAATTATAAGCTTCTAAAATTAGATAGCTCTATTAAACATTAATTAACAAGCAACTCTATGATTATTAATAGATACTCTAATAGCATTTATAAACTATCAAATTAAAATTAGAGATATCTAATATTAAGGAATATATCCATATATGCTATTTCAAATTCTTGTTATAATATATTCAAGATATAAACCATATAGTTATTTATTAGTTTATAAATTAATGATAATTAGTGTGGGCATTAAGCAAATAATACTAAAAATTAAAGTTAATTTTTAATTAAATTGCAACTAAATAAACTTAAGAATATCAACTCAAACTAAGATCAAATTTATATACATGTACCAAATACTTTGTAACGCTTAGAAGTTTAAAAGAAGAGAATATTAAAATTTATAAGTTTCTAATCTTTAAAAGCTTATAAATAAGAGTTATCTAGACTTTTTTTCTTCTAAATTTAAAAAAGTGGTATTTCACGATGTAGTATAAGAACAACAACAAGCAATATAATTAAAAGATAAGTAATTTTACTTTACAGTTTCTTAAACCTTTGATTAAATGTTGCTAAATTATCCTGCTGATTTCAAACAAAATGGAAAATTACTTTCATATAAATAGAAACTTTAAAATAAAGATTATAGAAAAGACTCTAATTAACTTTTAAATAGTCAAAAATATATAATAAGGTTAGGTAAGTTTAAATGGTTTCTAATTAATTTAGAAATTTTATATATAAAACAACTAGCCCCAGCTTATTCTAGAAGTCCCAAACTTTTTTCTTCAAAAATTAAGTTTAAGAGAAAATCAATCTTTCCGAACGCACATAATATGAATTGTTCCAAGGTATTCTTAAGCACTGGTTTAAATTGAATATCTATAATCTCTAGAAAAAAGTGGAACTGTCTCGCGATAATAATAAAATCTCATATATGAGCAACTGCCAGCTCTTCTAGGAACTTTACTAGATGATCCAAATATTTTAGAATATTAAATAGCGTTAAGAACTTTGATTATTCTAGTTCAGATTTATAAGTAAGAATATACAAGAATTTAGAGCGCTCAACCAGGGAAGGAAATTTGCTTTGAATTATCAGTAGATAAAAAATTTTCTGTTGAGTTTGATTCTAGTCTGACGCGTAGAGCGGAGTAGGAGGTGTAAATAAATGGGAGACCGCGATCTTAAGTACCATTTTTCTTTATTTCACTTTACTTTCCCTGTATTTTTTAGAGCTAACGTACATAATCTTAAGTAAGTTTAAGCTTAAATGTTAAAATTCAAATTTAGTTTGCTATAATCTTTGAGTGCTAATTTAAGGCTACTGATTATTTAATATTTATTCAATGGAAATTTCTTTTTTATGCTAAATAAATAATCCAGACGCCCCTAAAGTTTATTTAAGAAACTTCAGGACTTTCTTCTTCAAATTAGTTAGTGACTATTCCAGTTGTCAAAATTTTCTAAAGTAATGATGCTAACTGTTTCAAATTAAAAACCCTCTTTCTTGAACTCAAGCCCATGAATCTGCTTTCCTTAATTCTTCAGAATTAGCAAAGAAACTTACAAGTTTGACTTAAATTTATCATTTTTCCTGTCAAGCATTACTATCTCTATATCAATTACTTTAGCATTCTTTCTTTATTTTATTAATTAGATCTATACTTTATATATTATCTTAAAAATCCAAATCACTAGTGAAGAATTAAGAACACTTGAAATCGAACTTGTTAAAA
This sequence comes from Loxodes magnus, assembly GCA_946699065.1. Taxonomy (NCBI): domain Eukaryota; phylum Ciliophora; class Karyorelictea; order Loxodida; family Loxodidae; genus Loxodes; species Loxodes magnus. The sequence goes on from CAMPDV010001541.1 coordinate 56,794, forward strand.
AGAAAATATTCTTTTTAATGTCTATTTAAAGATACTTAAAGTCACTGAACTAGTTCTGCTCGTATTAGAATATTCGAACCTTATCACCTTTTTTCCTTACTTATTTTTGATTGAAAGGTAGTCGGAATCCATTTCTTTTCACGCTCTGAATACTGTAAATGTCGTGCTTTTAAGAATATTCTTTTTTAGGATTAAAAAGTAATTTCATTATTTATTAATCAGAAGTAGATAAGTTAAAGACTTCTCTTGATTTTTTCTTTCTATTTTAGCTATAGATCTTTTTACGCAGATAAAACTCTCCTAGCATTTTTCCGAGCGAAAGAATCAAATGTGCTATAGAATAAGAATCTTCTATCAATTTGATTATTTTAAATAGAAATATTCATCTTTCATCTCTTCTTTATTTTCTAAATATTTGCTATTTTTTTTGGTATAGATAAGTGTTTTTTAGTTGTGGCTGAATATTTTCCATTTTATTTGGCTTTAAAATTTTAAGATTAACTAAAATTAAAAAAATTATTAAGCTAGATTACATCTAAAGCATTTAAAGAGTTAAAGTTAAAGTTAAAGTTAAAAGATAATTAAAGTGATTTAGTTAAGCTACTATATTTAATATCAAAAATAATCTTAAATTAAAGGAAAACTTTAGCTCTTTATAAATAATAACCTTCTCTAGTTTTAATGTTCTAAGTTTCTTTTTGCTATTCTAAGCTTATAACTCTAGCTTAATTGTATTTTAATTATTAGTTATGTGAACTATAAATAATTAAGTTTTAACTTGTAGATTCTATTATTCAATCTTATATCCAAAATAAAGACGCTATTTAAATACTTGAGGTAAATAAATTTGCCATAGTTTGCTATATTAGGGATTATATCTATATTTCTTTTATTCATTTATTATAGCTGTGTATCAAGCTCAGTAGTATGCTTGTTTTATTTTCAAATATTTTGTATCTTTCTAATATTTTAAGATAATTTTCGGCTAATGTAGTTCATTTAATTCTTTTAGTGGAAATATTGCTTAATAATAAAAATAAATAAAATGCTAATAAACATATAGTAATAGTATAAGATACCTATTGATTAAGATTAACTTAAGAAAGGAATAATTAATTTATTAGTTACTTTTAAAATACTAAGCTTCTTAATATTAGTTATATAGCCTTAGTTAATTACTTATATAAGCTTACTAATGCTATTATTTTTAACTTTAATTTTATTATTAATTTCCTTTATTAAGTTTATAATACATTATTATTATAGCTATAGACATTTCCTTATAATTAAAAGCATTTAATAGTTATAGATTAGTTAGTGCTTCTTTTATCTATTATTTATAAAGCTTATATTTTTAAGATTGCTAAGAATAATAGCTTAAATATAGTTAAATTAAAGATTTATATTCTGGTATTTCTCTTTTTTAAATTTCTTCAGCTTTTGCAAGATTCAAAATTTAATTTTATAATCTCCTAATTTAGCTTAAGATAGCTTCAATAGTTTTGTGAAATCGATGTTAAAAATCCCTCAGGTCCTTTCCATCAATACATGCTAACAAAATTTTATTAGAAGAAATAAAAATTAGCTTTCTAGATTTATTTTGATTTTTAGATGTTTTTATTTGAGTCTTATTTCCTAAATTTTTTCCTTATTCTATACATTAAAGATCTTCCTCTTAATTCTATTTTTTCACTTCCCATTTATTGAATTGAAAGCTGTAGTTCATTCTATGGTCTAAAATTATCTTGCTTCGCTATTTTTGCCACTTTAGTAATTATTTAATGAGACATTTCTTTTGTTTTACGAAGATTTTTCTGAATTCTCAAATTCAGAATTCAAACTGATTATAATATTTCCTATTTTTTTATTTTTTATAATTCTTAGATTTTACTTTTAGCAGGTATTTTATAGTTTTTGCTCCTATTCTACTCAATTAATCCTTTTTCACTTTCAAATAAAATTAATTCCAATAGCTTCAAGTCTAAAGATTTTATTTTTGATGTCTATTAATTTCTTTTTGATTTTTTACTTAAAATTTCTTATTTGTAAATTATAATTGTTATTCTTATTTACTTGCTAAGTCTCAAATCCTTATTTTGGGATAGTTTTTCATCAGTTTAGATGGAGTTAAGACTTTAGTGAAGTTTAGAAGGTATTAAAACATTTATTGTTCCCAGTTAAGTCTTTTATTTTTTTAATTTAAATGAAATAGGAAGCTTTCTTTTATTTAATAAAGATTTATATTCAATTAAAGATATTCAATTAATATATTAATAGAAATACTTGTAGATAAGAAGTCTTCTACTATTATTATTTTTCTTATTCTTAAAATTATACTAATTCTCTTTATCTAAAATTGAGTCTTATTATTATTTTAATCCATTCCTTATTTTTAAATAAGATGATACTATGATTTTGCTCTAATGCTATATAGCTAAAAGATTAAAATTTAAATATTATTAAAAGGTAACCAACCAAACTAATGTTCTTAATCTAAATAATCTAATGAATGTTAAAATTATTAGATTAATCAAGTTCACTTAAAGGCTTAAATCATTATTTCATATCTTTAACTTGTTCCTAAACTCTTCCTTTTTCCACTTCTATTCCCTTTTAGTTATTTTTGCTTTTTGGAGTTCTTGATGTTTCAGCCAATCGAGAATTGACTTCTATAAAATCCTTTAATTTAAATTACAACTTTCAGCTAATCTCTTCAATTAACTTCAATGCTTTTAAACATCTTATTTGGAATCTTCTTTTCTGCTTAAAAATTGTTCTTTAAGTTAAGTCCTATTATTTTTAAGAATTGAAATCTCAGCATGATACCATTTAAGAATTTTAAGTGGAGCTTGAAATTCACACCTTTAAGTTTTATTATTATATATTATTTTTTTAAAACCGCCGTGGTTGTTCGAAGGTGAATAACAAGGTCATCTTCATCAGAGGTTGGGGAAGTTAAGTACCCATAATTGACTTTATGTCTTCCTCTCCTTTGGTTGGCTCGAGACATAAGATTCTTAGACCTTCGGCACTGGCTTAATTTGGATTGCATTCTGGAACGAAAAAGAAATAATATTGCGAGCTTCATCAGAGGTGGGGAATTTAAGTACCCATAATTGACACATGTCGTCCTCTGCCTTGGTGATGCAATGAGACACAATCCTGCCATGTCCTTGGACCTCCAGCAAGTATTGAAGATTACGAGTATTCTAAAATTATATCAATATTGAACATTTTTATCATTACTGAATAATTATACCAGTATTGAACATTTTTATCAGTACTGAATAATTATACCAGTATTGAACATTTTTATCAGTACTGAATAATTATACCAGTATTGAACATTTTTATCAGTACTGAATAATTATACCAGTATTGAACAAGGTTTATCAGTATCTGATAATTTTATCAGTAACAAACATTCTTGTCAGTATGAAACATTTTTTTTTAAAGAGCTGCGCACCAACGAGAGTGCTACGCTCTCTATAATCAAATTTATTTATTTATTATTTATTAAGTTATAATTATACATACTAATGTATTAAAGTTTCTTACCTTAGTCTTCATTTGTTACTTCTAATGTTTATATTATTCTATTAAGATTTAAATCTCTTTCTCAATCTTGCAAGCTAACTGTTCACAACTTACTTATGAATAGTATCACAAAAATAGAAGGTTTAGCTGATTTTATAACTAATCTATAATAAATTTAGTCTCCATAGCTAATACAATCGCTTAGTAAGTTTTATTAAGTTGATAATGATTTACTTGCTTCAATAAATTAAGGATTAGCTTTTTTTCTTTTTTTAATAAATTTAATTTAAAAATTAATAAAATGTAAGTGTCTATTTATTAAAATAGAGTCAAAAAAAGAGTTCATTAATAACCCTTCATTACAGTTAATTCTTAGATATTAAAAATTAATAAAGTAATTTAAGCTTTTTAAGTAAACAGAACATAGATAGTCGAAGACTCCAATTATAAAAAATTAGCCTGAATATTTAACTATACAGCTAAACATTCCTATAGAAATATCTCATTGGAGATTAGATGAGAAGTAAAATTTATAAAAGACGAAACTGTATAAAAAGTGTAATAATATGAAAGACAATCTATATTGCAAGATGCATAAATAATAAAAGAGTAAGTATTTGCAAATTTAGAAAATTTAGAAGCATAAAGCTAATTAGAATCTTAATTGGCAAGATAATAAGACTAATTAGTTCATCAATTGAAGAAATTTTTAATAAAGAAAGTAAAATTTATAATAGATCAGAGGAATATTAATTATTAAGGAAATTTAAGAAAATAAGCTAATACCTATAGGTACTAAATGATAATAGCCTGCTTAAATAAATTATTCTTCATTGATCTTCAAATTAATATCCTAAGATTTATCTTAGATATTATATTTCTCAGCTGTTGGAATTTTTTAATGCAAAAATTATAAATTTAAGAAATAGAAGAGCTATGAAAATGTACAAATTTAATTGAGAAACACTGAGAAATAAAAAAATATGCAATAATTTTGCTAGAATAAATAAAGGCAAAAAATAAATTAAAATTTAGGTTTGAAAAAACTCTAAAGGATTAAATAAGCCAAAGCACGCACTCAAAATTATCATAACATCTTTATAAATCGCAATTAGAGATCTAATTCTTGTTCTTTTAAGTTTTGTTCGAATTTCTACAGTGATATATCGAATGTTAATTCTACTCATTAGAAACAAGTATTGCTTGAATTTATGGTTATTAAACTTTTTTTCTAGTTTTCTTTTCATAGTAATGTTCATATTCAGCATGCTTTATATTTTTTTTTTCTTTTAGCGCTGATATCTAGCAGAAAAATTACACAAAATAACTTTATCTATATATTTAAGCCTTCTTTTAATTTTATAACATCTCAGTTTTTTTCTTAAATTTAACTTTTTATTATTGTTATTTCTCTCATTTTATCTTTGTTTTATTCTATTAATCTTTCCTAAAATTGTTTTATGCAATAGCTATTTCATACAATTTTTCAGCTTTTGAAGGTAATTTTCATCAAAATTGCAATCTAAAATTTCAGCTTTAACTTAAATATAATTTACTTAATTATAAATTTTATAGGTGTAATTTATTTTTGTTGATTTAATGAAGTCTTATTTTATTAGATTATAGATTTTCATTAGCTTTTAATCATATTATTCCTGTTATCCTTTTATCGAACAATGTTTAACTAGCTTTAATTTTATTTTTCAACAGCAACACCTAACATGATTAAAAATGAGATCCTTAATTATATAGTAAAATAGCTTATAAATAGAATAAATTGTTAGTCTTAGTTAAAGAAATGTAAAGTGAGTTAAAGCTAAATGCTTAATATTAAGAGAGATAGTAAATTTAGTATAAATAAGTAATTTAGAAAGGTTTAATCCATAACTATTATATAAGATAGCCTGTTTTTAGTTGTTAGAGACTTAATTTTAGTTTGAAATAGATTGATTAAAATAATTAGAAACTTAATTTTAGTTGATTGATTTTATAATGGTATTTGATGTGAGTATCTAATTAGTAGAAATGAGATAACTAAATAAATAAATTTGATTATAGAGAGTGTAGCACTCTCGTTGGTGTGCAGCTCTTTAAAAAAAATGTTTCGTATGACAAGAATGTTTGTTACTGATAAAATTATCAGATACTGATAAACCTTGTTCAATACTGGTATAATTATTCAGTACTGATAAAAATGTTCAATATTGATATAATTTTAGAATACTCGTATCTTTAATAATGCTGGAGGTCCAAGGACATGGCAGGATTGTGTCTCATTGCATCACCAAAGCAGAGGACGACATGTGTCAATTATGGGTACTTAAATTCCCCACCTCTGATGAAGCTCGCAATATTATTTCTTTTTCGTTCCAGAATGCAATCCAAATTAAGCCAGTGCCGAAGGTCTAAGAATCTTATGTCTCGAGCCAACCAAAGGAGAGGAAGACATAAAGTCAATTATGGGTACTTAACTTCCCCAACCTCTGATGAAGATGACCTTGTTATTCACCTTCGAACAACCACGGCGGTTTTAAAAAAATAATATATAACAAAATAAAATACAATTTAAATAAAGATAAGTGGTTAAAATAAGATAATAATTTTAGCTTATACTTGGCGTTTAATTAAGCATAATATAATTAATTTTTTTTATTTTTTAAGCTAAATTTGTGTTCTTAATTCATTTCACTATTTATAATCTTTTTTACACTTATCTTAGATTATATTCAACTTTTCTCTAAATTCCTCTTGCTTTCCCTTGCTAAATTTCTATTTTCTTTTTCTAGTTAATTCATTATATAATAATTTATGTTAATTAGATCCCAAAAATATTTGCCGATTACTTTTTAATATGATCAAATTCTTTCTATATATTCTTTCTTCCTTTTTTCTAATATTTTTTTAATGTAATCTTTTACTATAAAATCTATTAATTACCTCAGTTTTTCTTATTGATTATGTATTCAGTAATCTAATTTGTAACTGCCTCATATATGTGTATTAGTTCAAAGTTTGGCAGATCTATTAGTTCTAACCTGCTATTGAGGTAAATGTTGTACAATTAAAATTTACATCTTTCTCTTTCTTCCATATATTATTCTCATGTACTTATGATGGGAGTTTCGTCTTATACTCCAATATTGCAGAATTTACAAATTATGATGTGCTATAAAGCAAAACATGAAGTATTGCTGATTAGGAACCGAAAGATATAGAATAATAACAGATTAATAAAATGTATTAAGAGTAAATAATAATCTATTAGATTAGTTTTAAATAGCTTATATTAGATAATCTAATACTTATATTATCTCATACTACAAAGAAACATATTATGTTAAGTTTACTCTTTATATTAATTCAGAAAATAATAATAGAATATATTATAAATATGATTTCTTTCTTAAAAAAAATTATAATTTTCTTAATATCAAACAACTAATTTTAAGAAAGAGAATATTAATAGTGGTAACAATATAATATAGATTTGTATAGAATAATAGAAAAGAAGTAAGTGTAATATAAAGTAAAATAATTTAGGTATTATTAATTAGAAATGATAATTACAAAAAATAACATAAATAATAAATATAATATTAGTTTGCTATAAAAAGAGAAAGTTATCTAAATGTATTTATTACATTTATATATTTTGCTTAGAATCAGCATTAAAAGCAATAAATTATATTAGTTTATTATTATAAAAGAGACCTTTATAAATAAAAAGTTTTAATGAAATAATAGCAAGAAAGTGGACGATTAAAAGAGTTTATCTTATAGATTCTAAAAATGTTTTTTTTTAAATAATTTGATGTTTTTTAATATTTATTCAAACTAATTAATAAGAAACTTATTTTATTTCATTTTTTTAATTAGTAAAAAGCTTAAAGAAATCAATTTTTTGATTAAATGCAAGTGAAAAGCAATAATTAATAACAGTAGATTTAAAAAGAATTATAATATTTTATTTATCATTTAAAAGAGTCTACAGGTTTTCTTATTAAGATTCTTTGATTTAAAATACAAATAAGTAGTAACTAATAAATGTATATTAAAGTTATTATAATAATGATATAATTCTTCGTTATAAACTTTTGATATAATAAATTATTTTTTTATTTAAAAGTAAAAGGATATAAAATAATTAAAATTGTAAAAGTTTGTACACTATTAGTTTAATATCTTGTCTTGTTTTAAGACAAAAATAGAAAAATCAATGTTTTAGAAGATAATTATAAGTATGCTTAATAAATAATTTTATTGAAATTAAGTCAGTAAAATTTATTGAGTTATTTTAATTAAATAGTTATTGAAATAAGTTATAAAAATTAAAATGGAGAAAAAAGAAAAGCAATTCACTAAAATTATTTTTTTAAGAAAACTCTTAAGAGCGAGAAGCCACATCCTAGGGAAAATATCTCTACTTCATTTTAAATATGAAATTCTACCTAACTTATGTTACTAAAAGTTAATAAATAAGATCAGTTATGACCAAAGTAAAGATATTTCTATAATATTTTTTAGACTAAATCCTTACTGGTCACGCTTCATATGTTTGCTCGGTAGCTATATCAAGTGACCTGAATTGAATTGTATCAGGTTCAGAATATCCTGAAAATTCGATAAAGATCTGGAATTTCCAGACAGGTACTCTTCAAAGAACTATAACAGGACATACTATTTCAATTTACTCGGCAGAATTCTCCCTTGACTCTAGCTATATAGTTTCAGCATCTTACGATAAAACCATAAAGATCTGAAACTTATAGATTGGTTCCCTCATAAGAATTTTAGCAGGGCATACTGACTCAGTTAGATCGGTAGTAATTTCCCCGGATTCTAAATATATTATATCAGGATCTCATGACACTACTATAAAAATCTGAAATTTCCACAATGGAACTCTCTAAAGGACTTTGTCTGGACATACTTCTATAGTTTTCTCGGTAGTAATCTCTTATGACTCTAGATATATTATATCGGGATCTTCTGATGCAACTATAAAGATCTGGGATTTCTAGACTGGTCAGCTTGTGCGAACTCTTACTGGGCATTCATGCTGAGTTTTATCAGTGATAGTGTCTAAGGATAATAGGTATATAATATCTGGTTCCCGGGACAGTACTATTAAGATATGGGACTTCTCTTCTGGTTAGTGTATTCGTACTCTTTAAGGTCATACAGGTGCTGTACGTAGTATTCAGTTAAGTGTTGATTCAAGCGCTATATTTTCTTGTTCATGGGATGAAACAATCAAGATATGGAACTTTGATAAGGGTGAGTGTATATAGACTTTGTAAGGGCATCAACATGAAATACTTTCTATAGCATTGAGTGTTGATAATAGATGGTTGGTATCGGGAGATGATGACAATACGATAAGAAAGTGGAGAGTTTCGAGTTGAGTAACTTGCTATTTGACTTAATTAAATTTTACGATTAAAGATATAAGATATTGGTAATGCATTTAAATGAAAGTTTAATGTTAACTATGTTTTTAGCTATATGAAGTGTTTTTTATTTATTTATTTATTAAAATTTGTTATATTCTTAAATATTCTTGGTTTAAAATAAAGGTTGAGTAATATAGGTTATAGAAATTAGTGAGGTATGTGATTTAAAGTGGTAATGTTTAAAAATATTTTAAATATAATTTTGTTAAATGAAGACGTATAATAAATTTAAGTTTAATTTTATGCTATAAAATTTTATGGATTTATTTTTAGATTTTATAAACATTTCAAGTTAAGTAAAAATTTTCATTTTTTTTTGTGGAATAGTTAAAATATTATTTATAAAGTTAAAGTTAGTTAATAATTTTGATTATTAATTAAAAATTTTAATTAAGTATTTTACTTTATTTTAAATTAAATTAAATTTTGTTTTTTATTATTTATTTTTTAATTAATTAATTTCAACTAAAAAAGTTTTTGGACCAGAAACTCCTTTCTGATTGCACAACCCGACGCTCTCTTTTTATAGAATAACGGGGATATCCTGTTGTGCTCCAGACACAGCTGCTAGGGAGCTCCATCGCTATGAGCAGCCAGGCTTCAAGCCCCTACCAAGAGCGGATAATCTCAAAGACAGTGCTCCCTTCAGAAAATGACTCTGACCAGGGACTTTCTCAGCGACAGGAAAGGAACAAGTTTCTAGCCATAAAACCAGAAAGTGTTGTCACGAAGGTCATTCTCAGCTCTCACCATCTTTTCAATTATTATTATTTATTTTTTATGATTGATATTTATTATTGCTTATTATTATTTATTAATTATAATTAATTAATGTGCTAAAGGTAAGACTAAATTGATAGCAACACTGATAGACGTTGAAAAAATGTTTGACTCAATAGAAAGAAGACTCTTGCTTGATTAACTTAAGAGAGTTAAACTACCAATTGGAATAATAATAGCATTAGAATCGTTTTATAAAAATCTAAATTCTTCATTTATCATAGATGGAAAGAGCACCAGAACTTTATAATTCAACAATGGAGTTATGTAAGGAAGTTCTCATGGATCAGTTTTAGCATTATTGTATTATGACATAGTAATTAGATATCTGGAAAGTAAAAGTAACTAATTGGGATTTAAATGCCAGGATTCAAGTATTAGCTTCGCTTGTAGAGGATGGCCAGATGATCTTATTCTTCTTTCCAAATCTGCAAAGTAGATGTAGAATTTAATAAATGAAGCAAATAAAGTTTTTTCATGAACACATTTAAAGATTAATGTTACCAAATCTGAATGCATCTAATTTCTAAAGAAGAACCAGAAATAATAAATTTTAAATTTATAATTAGGAAATTAACCAATTGCTTAAAAAGAACAAGTAACATATTTAGGAGTTATTCTACATCAGAAGAAGAACTTGAATCCCCATTGCAAAGAAGTCGCATTCAAATATATAGCTGCAATGAAGAAAGCTTATTTTTAACTGATGAGATATAAGAATGTAACTCCTTGACATTTTAAAACTTTATGTAGACTTTTTACATTACCTAAAGCAGAATATGGAGGAGACTTAGTACCATGAAGCATTCAAAAAATGGGTAACTGGAGTTCTGAACAGAATAGAATCAAGCATGAGATTAATTTCAAGAAAAGCTTTTTAAGTAGCAACTTCAACATTTAATGAATCATGTTATATAGACCTGAATTGATTACCATTTAAGCACATTATGGCTATAAAATTCTTCAGATTCTACCATAAAATTAAATAAGAAAGTACTGATTTTCCAAGATCAACAATAGGCTCTCTTTTCATTAATATATGGAAAAAAGGATTTCAATACTACGATTAAGTGTAGCAATTATCAGACCTTTATAATATCGATCTGCAGAATTAATAGAATAATACCAATCTTAAAACTTTTACTAAACATGTAAGAGAAAAAATATAACAATATTTCTACAAAGTAGCTACTAAAAAATTTATGAGAATGAAAACAGCTAAAGTATATACTGAATAATTTGGTAATCTTTAACAATTTCCACAAATTACTTATACTAAATTAAACAAATAGTATAGACGAGAAATTATCAGTATATATAAACTTAGAACCTAAACTTATAATTTCCGTAAGGATCTTTAAGATCGTCATTACCCCATTGATAATCCCTATTGTATGTGTGGAGAGTATGAAACTTTCGAGCATATCTTTAAATGTGTGTACTATTCTAATATAATGAATTGATTATCGGAAAATATCGGAAATTATGACTTAAGGCGCCTTATACTATATGATCAAGAATATCTAAATTCATTTTCAAGGTCTAAATTGGAGTATTTAGACTTATAGATCAAAATATTTCATAAGAAGCTAATGACAAGGAGACTTGAGATTCTAGAAATGGAGAAAGCAAAAAAGGAAGAAGCTAAAGATGAATAGAAAGAAGAACTAATTAAAGAAAAATGATGAGATGTAAACTAGATTAAAAAACAATTAAAAAACATTTACTAACGTCTATAATTGAAAGAACCAATTCTTGCAATTAAAGACGTCAAAAAACTCTTTTAGTTTAAATTTATTTAATTTATTTATTATGTATAATGCATTAAGGACTATGAAAATCAACAAAATTTATACAAATTAAAATAAAAATTTTCAGGATTTTTCGTAGCTCCAAAAAAGTAGGAGTTGACAATATCCTTATAAGTCAATGACTAGGAAAAGGATATCTAAAAGGTCACCCTTAGGATGAGTTTCTAACCTCTAAAGAAAAAGTTAGTAAACTGGCTAAAATATAATGTGCACTCAAGTCACGAATATCTCCAATAAAGAAGCTTAAGGAAAAACTTGAACTTGAAGAGGAAATAGAATCGAGATTCATGGCCTAAGAAAGAGACCTTAACTCATTTTTAAACATTTCACAAGACTAGATTAGTTAATCTCAAAAATAACAGTAGTAGAAGAAAGAACTGGACAACAAGTTAAAAAAATAGAAAAAAATAAATAAAAATTACAGCATTTAATGGAACTGAAAGAATAATAGTATGATCAAATGCTAATAAAAGAAGTAAAAGCTCAAGATTTAAACCCAAACGACAAAAAAAATGATTAAATTGAAAATGCAGATCCAGTTATTAGAAAAAGTACAGATTAACTAATCAGCAGTAATCTTGAAGTATGAAAGTTAGAATTTAAAGTTTAGTCAGTGATAAAATTGAAATCTCTGTCTCAGTTCTAGAAAAATACAATCTTGTAAAACAGCAGAAATCTTGAAGACTGAAAGTTAGAGTTAAGAGATTGGTATCCGATGAATTTAAGCTCTTGTCTTTATTTTTTTAAAAAGGACAGATAAGAAAGACAGCAGAAACTTTGAAGATTGATAGTTATAATTCAAAGATAAGTTAGCGATAAAATTGAAGTTCTGATTCAGTTCTCAAAAAAAGGCAGAGTAGCGAATAAACAGAATTCTTGACTACTTAAAGTAAACAATCAAAGTTAAGCCACTGATTAATATGAGAACTATGATTCAGTTATAAGAAAAAGAACAGATAAGAAAGACAGCAATAATCTTGAAGTATGAAAGTTAGAATTAAAGGTTAAGTAGTGATAAAATTGAAATCTCTGATCAAGTTCTTAGAAAAAGGATAGATAAGAAAGACAGTGAGATAAACGAAAAATCTGAAATAATTTAAGACTTTTAGAAAAGAAAGAATAAAATCTCGGTTCTACTCGAAACTCTGTTCTGGATCACATAGAAGTTCTTAGAAGTTTTAAAGCTTAGAAATTTAATAATTAAAAATGAATTTTTATTTAAGTCTACGTCATACTTGACAGCTCTGTTATAGACCACATATGAATTCTTAGTAACCACAAATCTGAAATATTTAAAACACAAAAGAAGAATTTAGGTTTTTAACAATGACAGCTTGAGATTTTTTTTCTTAATCTCGTATCAAGTGAGATAAGCGAAGAATCTGAAGTATTTTTAAGACTTGAAGAAAACAAGGAGTAAAGTCTCGGTTCTACTCGAGAGTTCTGTTACAAATCACATAGAATTTCTTAGAAGTTTTAAAGCATAGTAATATAGGAAATAAAAGAGAAATTTGATTTTACGACTACAATATACTTGACAACTCTGTTATAGATCACATATGAATTCTTAGAAACCATAAATCTGAAGTAAATAAATAATGAAAAAATAAATTCGGTTTTTAACTTCGACGAACTTGAGAGTTCTCTTCTACATTTCATTTCAAGTCTGATAAGCGAAGAATCTGAAGTACTTAAAGACTTAAAGTTGAAGAAGAAGTCAAGTCTCTGCTCTATTCGAGAGCTCTGTTCCAGATCGCATATAAATTCTGAGAAACCATAGTCCTGAAGTACATTAAGATTTGAGTAAAACTAGAAGTTAAGACTCCTTTTTTCTTAAGAACTCAGTTTTTTTCTCAAAATTAGTCATAGAAGTGATAAGCGGAAGTACTTTAACTTAAAATTTAGCTTTGATTTAACTCCGTTATACTTGAGTTCTAATAAATTTCGATAAATGATAAAGCTAAAATCTTTATCGTGGAAACTTGAAATTAAAAAATGAAAGTATCTTACTTGAAATCTCTGAATTAATTCTCAAATAAGATTGAGTTTATTAAGCTGAAGAATTTGGGAGAATGAAAATAAGCTTAGAGTTAAGAAAGTATATTCGTAAGCTCTGTTTAATTTCTCAGAAAAAGATTGAGTCGCGATAAAGTAAAAATTAATTGATGAAAAGTAGAACTTTGAGGTAAGGTTGAATTCTACATGAAATCTCTGAACTAGTTCCCAAAATAAGAATAAGTATCGATAAAGTTAAAAACTTAATCGATGGAAAGTAAGATCAAGTTGTATAGTCATAGTTTAGCACTAATAGAATCTTTATCTTTTCCAGTATTAGCAAAAGCAAGTCCCTTTTCAGTGGTAGATATTCTTATCTTTGGAGTCAATTTAAATTTCCTTGTCATAGCAATCGTTAAGTTCAACAAATTTTCCTTAATTTTCTAAATTTAACCTTTTGTATTAGTAGGTAGTTATTTCACTTGGATTTTTCTATATTGCTTTGCTATTAAATTCAATAGAATCATCGTTTTTATCTAATTTTATAACGCCTTTTTGTCTTTCTACTACTAAGAAAAAAGCTTAAGTTTTCAGAGTAGTATTTAGCAGCCAAATTTTTAGTTTGCTTTTACTTTTTCTTTTACTTAGTTTTTCTACGGAACATTAGTCTCCAAATCGTGATATAAGTTTATACTCAAAAGTTAAGGAAATCTCATAATCTTCTCTTTGCAATCAATTATTTTACTAATTTTTTTCAAGTTTTAAGCGAGGTTTTGTCAGTTTTCCGTTTTAACTACATAACTTTATTCTATAGATAATAGCTTATCGTAATATCTCTATTTATCGTTGAACTATGACGAAGAAATGATGAAAAACTCCTAATATAAACCTGGCAGCATTTTCAATTCAAAAGTTTCTGTTGAGCATATTAATGTAAAGTAAGATACAAAAATTCTTTTTCTATTTACTTATTTAGCAGTTTATTGGTATAGCTGATTTACTAAGATAAATACATATTCTCCTATTTTTCAGAAAGCCTTGCATCTATAATCTTTAAAAGAACTTCTATCAACAAAATTTAAGTAATGAGGCTTTACTTAATTCCTTTTATCGCTGAATAGTAAAATAACGTTTCCATAATATTGCTCTTTATTTAGTCTTAATACCATTATAATTCTAATTTCTTAAATATCACTATATAGTCGTTAGTACATTCCTTACTATATATTAAGAAACTATACCATTAACATCGAAAACAGTCTCATAAGGAATATAATGGCATGGAATATTTTAAATAATATTTCCATTTATTTTACAAAGGACTAACGGCTGGAAAAATAAAACTTGGAATAGCTAAATCGTCTAATTATATCTATTTTTTGCCCTCAGTAGATATAAAGTAGAATCGAAAAATTATATATACACCTCAGAACTAAATTTCTCATAAATTTAAGAGAGAAGGCTTTGGGAACTTAAAATGAGAGTATTATTTACACTTTTCCTTCAGAAAAAGCGCCTTATAATTGTAACTAAGAAGACAAAGTTATTCCTTTTCTATTTCAAGATGTATGATGAATAAAACTCTAAAGTATATAATCTAAGCTTGAAATAAAACTGAGCACAAGACATTGATTAAGTGGGTAATAATAATATACTAAATTAAAGTGTTCGTATCTCCGGGGATTTTAAACCCCTTCAATACATACCTCCAGAGTTCGTTCCTTGAGGTTTAAAATAAAAGTTCGGGACTCCCAGTTTTTTTGGAGTTCTGGCACTCCCTTGAAAAAGCCTCCTTCTAAATATTCTTCCATCCTTGTCTACATAAATTCTTGAAAGTTCTCTCCAAATCTCTTCACTGTTTCTTCTCTGTTTATCCAAATATATCTTGCATCTCTTGTATGTGTGGAATTTTGATTTGCACAGGTAGCACAGCTTGACGATCCTTCTGGGAGGAGTTATCTCTAAGGGTTTTGTGTATTCTAGTTCCATTTTATTTTCAGCTAAAGTTTAAGGTTAAATTCTTTTTTCTCCCAAAAGTTTCACTTCGATTTCCTGTTTCATTAATCTTTCTTCATTGTTTTAACTTTTCTATAGTAATTTTTGGTTTTCTTTCTTTAATATTTAAACTTCTTCTTATAGGTTACGGATAGATTTCATAAGTTATTCTATTATTAGCTATTCATCATTTTTCTATTTCTACATTATTTTTTAGTTACCACTTTTCATGTAGTTGCTTGATCGTGGCTATGGGAGTAAAAAGTCTCGCTTACTTTAGTCAGTTTCTGTTGATTTAATTTCTTATTCAATTTAAGATTATCTTTATTTTTCTAAATTTGGGGGTTAAAGAGCCTAAGAAAATTATTATATTATTAAAGAAGACGTGGTAGGAGAAGAATTAGAAGTCTCTGGTTTTTTTTCCTTTTTCTATGGAGCTGGAAAAAAACCCTTCCTGAGACCTTCTGCCATTTTTTTTTTTTTTTTATTAAGTGGGTAATTAACATATTAAAATGATTTAAATAAATTCCTTAATAAGCATAAAACATATCTGTAGACTAAGTTGAGCTTGAATCCCAGTATAATTGATCTAAATAAAGAATTACCTTTAGCATTTCTATTAATTGATCCATATCAGTTTAATAAATAGGAAATAATGCTTAATAAATTTAAAGGTATTAATGGAATAAGTGATTTTAAATACCTGATAATTAAAAGTGTAAATAATGGTGAAGATTGAAATATAGAGCTTATAAGGATAATCTTTTATGAAAATGAGTTAGTAAAGTGGTAGATATAGTAGCTTGGGATTAGTTATTGTTGAATCTAAATAATATTTAAAATTTTGTTTCCTGAAACGTAGAGTTTTATGTAAACTAAGTTTCAGTAGTAAAGAATTTTTTAATTTTATTGAATTGGTAACTATAAATACTCCGTTTAGTTTAAAGTCAAATTTTATATATAATAGACAATTATATAAGTCTTTTCTTACAATTTTCAAATAATTTAACTACTTTCTTTTGCTTATAAAATAATAGCTCTAAATTATCTTCTTTCCATCTAATTATATCCCAACCTCTTCATTTATTTATCTATTTTATAAAGTTACTATAGAATATTTAATTTAATAAAGATGTAAATACTATAAATATAGAAACTTAAATTAGTTATTAACTTTCATAAAGAACTTAAAAAATTATATTGTCTATATAAAGTTTCTCCATTCAACTCTTCTTCTCTTCAAATTTACTTATTTTTAAACTTTCAAACTTTAATTCTTATGAGCCTTCTTCTAATAAAAAAACTATATCTTAACTTTATTATTTTATACTTTATTCTTACTTCATCGTTTTAGGTTGGCTCTACTAACTTATATTTCCATCTTATTTTTATGGATTTCACTTTAACTTTAGTCTTTCTATCTAATTTATAAAGCTATCTATATCAGGTCTAATGTTTTAGTCGAAAGCCAAGCATCTGTAGAATAGATCAGTTAATTCAGGTTCTTATAGTATTTCTCTGGAAAACATAGGAATCATTTTATTAATATAAACTATTTACTTTAGTTATTCTTACTCATTTATATTTGGATAAAGCATTTCTTCATTGAATATTTCTATTCCAATACAACCTAAAGATCAGATATCACTTTTCATAGTCAAATTTCTGTCAAATTACTCAGGAGCCATTCATTGATGTAATCCTCTTTACTTTATTGTTGTTAACCAGTTATTATTATCGAATAATCCTAAAATGACTATTTTAGGTTAATATTTCTCATCTAGTAGAATATTTAGAGATTTTAGTTCTTTGTGTATTAAGTTTCTAGAGTGAATAGCCTTTAAACCCTCCGCTATTTAACTAAGTAAATTAAGTTTCTAGTAATATCTTAAATGAGATCCTATTTGACTTTCTTTGAATAGCTACTTAGTCTAAGTTTATTAGAATAAACTTGCAAATCACTAAAAATCTGTTAAGAGGCATAAATTGAAGCTTCCTTGTTCTTAAGTATCAATAGCAACTCCTGTAAGTCTTTAAACTCTTAAGCTATTTATTAATAGAAGTTCTTTACACTCGAAATAGAACTAATTTAGTAAAACCTGAAGATCAGTATTTTAGTGAAATACTTTAAGTGCATAATAAGACCCATCGATAGTAATAAGATACACAATTCCATATTAATCTTTAGCTAATACTTAGTAGTTATCTAGAAATTCAATATTAGGAATTAAGATTCTAAAGTTTAATATTCTAATTTTAGACTTACAATCATAACCTGCACCATTTTAATATAAAAGCTGTCAAATTTGTTCTAAAGTAATGGAATTCTAATGCTATAAATCTAAAGAATCATTATCTATTTAGGGAATTTCAAGTTAGGGGTTTAATTTTTTAGCTTTAATAAAACATTAGAGTGCTTCTTTAGTTTTTTTTAAAGCTTACAAAGATAAACCTTTGTAGTAATGAGCTTTTGCATAGTTTGAATTAAGCTAAATAGCTGTGTTAAAACATTAGATTGCATCATAAAAATTTCCAAGTTTATATAGAGAAAAGCCTTTATATTTGTAAAATTCTGGGAGAATAGAATTTAACTGAATAGCTTAGTTAAAACTTTAAATAGCTTCCTAGTATTTCCCTAACTTTCCCAATGTCGATCCTTTATTACTATGTACAGTTACATCGTTAGGATCTAGTTTAAGAGCTACATCATAACTATAAATCGCTTCTTAATATTTTCCTAACTTTTCCAATGCAAATCCTTTGTTATTATGCGCAGCTGCATAATCAGGTTCTAGTTTAAGAGCTACATCATAACTATAAATCGCTTCTTAGTATTTCCCTAACTTTTCCAATGCCGATCCTTTGTTATTATGTGCAGATGCATAATTAGGGCTTAGTTTAAGAGCAACATCATAACTCTAAATCGCTTCTTAGTATTTCCCTAACTTTCCTAACGCCAATCCTTTGTTTTTGTGTACAGTTGCAATATTAGGGTCTAGTTTAAGAGCTAAATTATAACTCTAAATCGCTTCTTAGTATTTTCCTAAGCTTTCCAAGGTGAATCCTTTGTTATTATGTATAATTGCAATATTAGGGTCTAATTTAAGGGCTACATCATAACTATAAATCGCTTCTTAGTATTTCCCTAAGCTTTCCAAGGCGAATCCTTTGTTATTATGAAAAATTGCATTATTAGGATCTAATTTAAGAGCTGCATCATAACTCTAAATCGCTTCTTAGTATTTTCCTATATTTCCCAATGCCAATCCTTTGTTATTATGTACAGTTGCATCGTTAGGATCTAGTTTAAGAGCTACATCATAACTCTAAATCGCTTCTTAGTATTTTCCTATATTTTCCAATGCCGATCCTTTGTTACTATATATAGTTGCAATATTAGGGCTTAGCTTAAGGGCTACATTATAACTCTAAATCGCTTCTTAGTATTTCCCTAACTTTTCTAACGTCAATCCTTTGTTATTATGTACAGTTGTATTATTAGGATCTAGTTTAAGAGCTACATTATAACTCTAAATCGCTTTTTAGTATTTTCCTATATTTTCCAAGGTGAATCCTTTGTTACCATGTGCAGTTGCATCGTCAGGGTTTAGTTAAAGAGCTGTATCAAAGTTCTATATCGCTTCTTAGTATTTCCCTAACTTTCCCAATGCCAATCCTTTGTTATTATGTGCAGTTGCATCATTAGGGTCTAATATTATAGCTATATTGAAATACTCAATAGCTTCGAGATAGTTTCCTTCTTTTATTAATTAGATTCCCTTTAGATTATACTGATTTGCTTCTGACATTTTTATAAATGTTAATAGACAGATGATTTAAGATTGAATACTTTGTAATAGTTTATAATATTTGATTATTTGATTATTTTAATGCTTGAATATTTGAATAGTGATAAAATAAAATTAAGGAAGAGATTTCTTGGTTTATAGTAGGTTTAAATAGCGTAGTTAATAAGGAAATTTAGATTTAGTTAATAGATTGGTTAGTTAATTGTATATATAATAGTTATGATTTAGGTGATTGATTAGTGTTGATGATTTATATTTGCTAGTAGTAAATAGATATTTAGTTATCTACTAAATAACTAGATGCTTATTGCTTAAATAACTAAGTTGGATAATATTAATGCTAGTATCTTTTATATTTAGTGCTAATAAGCATTTATTTAAATGATTCTAGATGCTTTATCTTTTTTGATTTGTTGATATTTATACTCAGATTTATTTTCATAACTAGATCAAACTTTCAAACATATCTTAGTTTTATCTAAAAGTTTACTTTCAAACCATATTTCAACATCTATTTTCGATACTCTGACTTTGGATTTTGGAAATAAATCAAGTTCTTTAGTAGAATACAGCTTTAATTTAAGGTTTAACTTTTAAGCCTCCACAATTAGGCTCTTTTTGATACTCAGACTTGATTTAAAGCTATCAAGTTAATCGGAGAAAAGTTTTACTTTTAAGCCTTTATATAATGCTTATTATCGATATAGACTTATTTATTGAACTAGATCAAGCTTTCAAGCAGATCTTAATTTTACCTCCACGTTTAAATTTCAATCTTTTTTATTTAATCTACTTGTTTCTTTATTCAGTTATTTTAGAACTGGATAAAGTTCTAGATTAGAACGAAGATTTTTCTTAGGTTTAGCATTCAAGATTTATCTCTTTTGCTATTAACGATAATCAAATTTATTTTTATAACAGAATCAAGCTTTAAAGTAAACTGATATTTTCTCAAGAATAGACTTAAAAGCCTTAGATCTTCGACTAATTTTAATACTGAAACCTAATTTTTAGAATTAGATAAAGCTTTAAAGTATAACGAGATTTTCATTTAAGTTAAGTTTTCAAAAAATTAGATATTTTTTCTTGTTTCCCTAGTCAGACCTAAATTTTAAACCTCTGAAATAAAACTAAGTTTTCTCAAAGTTAAAATTTCAAGGATCAATTATTTCGCCAATTTTTTATTTCAGGCCTATTTATAGAACTAGTCAAACTCTAAATTTGATTGAATTTTAACCCCACATTTAACTTTTAAACTTTCATATATGTCTGTTTTCGATATTCTATCTTTATTTTTAGAACTAGATCAAACTTTACGTTAGAACGAAATTTTTTCTTATGTTTAACTTTCAAATCTTATTTCTTATCTAATATTATTACTCAGACTTGTTTTCAGAACTAGATCAACCTCTTAATTTGATGGAGCTTTTTTCTATTTTTACCTTTCAAGCATTGATTCATCGGTACTTTTCGATACTCAGACTTATTTTCAGAATTAGATCAAGCTCTAAGAAAAGCAGTTTTTTTTCCTTATGTTTAACATTTCCAAGCCTTTCATTTCTTTAGCTAGTTTCATTTTTCAGCTTCTTTAAAAAATAGATAAAACTCTACTCTAGAACTAGTTCTGTCTAGAGATTTAACTTTCAAGCATTAATTCATTTGCTAGTTTCATTATTCAGATTTAATTTTATAGCAAAATTAACTCTTCGCTTCTTCAAAAATATCTAAAGTAAATACTTATATTTTCTTAACTCACCTCTTCAGGACTTAATCTAAATGCTACATAAATACATCTAAGCTTCTTTATATTTATAAGCAAGTTAAATGAATTTTATTTATATTTGCAATCCTTAAGATGTACATTCTTACACCCTATAGCTTTTCATTACACTTTTAACATTTAAAATTTATCATCAATACAGTATGTCATTTTCATATGTTACATGCTAATATTACTTATTTCACTAAAGGTTGATGGAGAAGTGTTTTGATTCTTAGTTGACATTCTTTAGTTTTAAGTAATTGCTAATCTAAGATTTTAATAGGCCACTGTTCCTATCAAAAGGCAAGATTTGATCTAAAATTTTTTCCTTTAATGCCAATTGCCTTAATTTTATTAAGGAAGAAACAGCAGGTTAATGAGATTAATTACTTATATACAATGAAAGAATCAGATTTAAATTCATTCTTCTAATCATAACTCTAAAGCTCCCTTTAAAGGATATCAGCAGTCTTCTCTGTTAAGAAGATCAAAAACCCTTTAGTCAATAAAGAGCAATTAAAAAAAAGAGAGAGGCATTATGACTCTAGTAAAGTCTTTATTTTGACTGCCTTATAGATTATTAGTAAACTTTGTTTAAATTATAATATAAGTCGTTTAGTTACTCGTTAGCAACGATATTGGAAAAACATTACTTTCATAAGATAGAAGCGTCATTCGCTGGAGATATGAAAGATAGACTTCTTAAAAAAGCTTCTGCTTTGTATTTTATTTTAAGCGAATTTTACTAAACTTAGACCTTATAAATTTGATAGCTAATGAAAAAAAGCAACCAGATATGGAGTGAAAAAGTTGAAGAAAGTTGAGCATAAAGGCAGCCAAGTACATAAATGGAAGATTAAATCGTATGCCCCAGTCTTCTTAGCTGAATAAAAACTTGAAATGGTCTTAAATATTTTTACTTAGTTTTAATTTTCTAGAAGTAATTTGTTTTGGTTGATTTAATGAAGTTCTTATTTTATTAGATTATAGATTTTAGATTTTATTTAGCTTTTAATCATATTAGTCTTGTTAACCTTACCTTAAATAATATTTAACTAGCTTCAATTTTATCGTCTAACAACACCTAGTATGATTAAAAATGTGGTCCTTAATTTGCTAAAGTAAAATAGCTTATAAATAGAATAAATTTTTAGTTTTAGTTAAAGAGATGTAGAGTAAGTTAAAGCTAAAGGCTTAATATTAAGAGAGATAGTAAGTTTAGTATAAATAAGTAATTTTGAAAGGCTTAATTTATAGCTATTATATAAGGTAGTCTGCTTTTAGTAGTTAGAGACTTAATTTTAGTTTGAAATAGATTAATTAAATAACTAGAAACTTAATTTTAGTTTAGTTGATTTATTTTATAATGGTAATTGATGTGAGTATCTGATTAGTAGAAATGAGATAATGCAATCTAATACAATTTAAATAAAGATAAGTAGCTAAAATAAGATATAATTTTAGTTTATGCTTGGCTTTTAATTAAGCATTATATATAATTAATTAATTTTTTAATTTTTAAATCTAAATATGAGTTCTTAATTCATTTTCACTATCCTTTCATCTTTTTTTCACTTATCTTAGATTATATTCAACTTTTCTCTAAATTCCTCTTGCTTTCCCTTGCTAAATTTCTATTTTCTTTTTCTAGTTAATTCATTATTTAATAATTTATGTTCATTAGATCCCAAAAATATTTGCCGATTACTTTTTAATATGATAAAATTCTTTCTATATATTCTTTCTTCTTTTTTCTAATATTTTTAATGTAATCTTTTACTATAAAATCTATTAATTACCTCAGTTTTTCTAATTGATTACTTATTCAGTATTCAAATTTGTAACTGCCTTATATAATGTGTATTAGTTCAAAGTTTGGTAGATCTACTAGTTCTAGCCTTTTATTGAGATAAATGTTATACAATTAATATTTACATTTTTCTCTTTCTTCCATATATTATTCGCATGTACTTATGATATGATTTTCATCTTCTACATCATTATTGCAGAATTTGCAAATTGATGATGTGCTATAAAGTAAAGCAAGAAGAATTGCTTATTAGGAACCGAAAGATATAGAATAATAGTAGACTAATAAAATGTATTAAGAGTAAATAATAATCTATTAGATTAGTTTTAAATAGCTTATACTAGCTAATCTAATACTTATATAATCTCATACCTAGTACTAAGAAACATACTAAGCTAAGTTTAGTCTTTCTATTAACTCATAAAATAATAATACAAGATAAACATATTTTATTTCTTAAAAGCTTATAATTTCTTAGCGTCAAACAAGTAATTTTAAGAAAGAGAGTGATAATAGTGGTAGCTATGTTTTTAGTAAGAAAGTGGATAATTAAAAGATTTTATCTTATAAATTAGAAATTTAAATGCTTTGCTTTAAATAATATGATGTTTCTTAATCTCTATTTAAACTAGTTAATAAGAAACTTATTTTATTTCATTTTTATTAGTAAAAAGCTTATAGAAGTCTTTATTAAATGCAAGTGAAAGATAATAATTAGTAACAGTAGCTTTAAAAAATTGTAATATTTACTTATCATTTAAAAGGGTCTATAAAGAAATAAGGTTTTCTTATTAAGAGTCTTTTATTTAAAGCGCAAATAAGTTGTAATTACTAAATGAATATTAAGGTTATTATAATAAGGATATCAATTCTTCGTTATAAACTTTTGATATAATAATTTATCCTTTCATTTAAAAGTAAAGAGTATAAAATAATTAAAATTGAAAAAGCTTTTACATTGTACTATCTATCTTGTTATAAGACTAAAATAGAAAAATAAATGTTTAAGAAATAGGATATTTATAAGTATGCTTAATAAATAATTTTATTGTTTAATTGTATTGAAATTAAGTAAGTAAAATTTATTGAGTTATTTTAATTAAATAGTTATTAAAGTAAGTTATAAAAATAAAAATGGAGATAAAAGAAAAGCAATTTACTAAAATTATTTTTTTAAGAAAGCTCCTAAGAGCGAGAAGCCACATTCTAGGGAAAATATCGCTTCTATATTTTAAGTATGAGATTCTGCCCAATTTATGTTACTAAAAAATAATAAATGGGATTAATTACACAAAAGTAAAGTTATTTTTTTAGTTTTTTTAGACTAAGTCATCACTGGTCACACTTCAGCTATTTTATCGGTAGTCATATCAAGGGATATGAATTGAATTGTATCAGGTTTAGATTATCCTGAAAATTCTATCAAGATTTGGAATTTCCAGACAGGTACGCTCCAAAGAACTATAACAGGACATACCTATGGAGTTTTTTCATTAGTAATCTCCCTTGACTCTAGCTATATAGTATCAGGTTCTGGTGACAGAACTATAAAGATCTGTAATTTCTACAATGGAAATCTCATAAGAACTTTGTTGGGGCATACTTCTACAGTTTTATCGATGGTAATCTCCTATGAATCTAGATACATTATACCAGATTCTGCTGATAAAACAATAAAGATTTGGGATTTCTAGACTGGTTAGAATGTGCGAATTCTTACTGGGCATTCGGGTTATGTTTGATCGGTGATAGTGTCTAAGGATAATAGATATATAATATCGGGTTCTGAGGCAGGACTATAAAGATATGGGACTTTTCATTTGGTTATTGTATTGTACTCTTTCAGGTCACTCAAGTTATGTACGTAATATATAGTTAAGTGTTGATTCGAGTGTAATCTTTTCTGGTTCATGGAACAATCTAATCAAGATCTGGAATTTTGAAACGGGAGAAAGTATCTAGACATTATAAGGGCATACAAATTCAATAAATTCTATAGCATTGAGTGTAGATAAAAAATGGTTAGTATCGGGAGGATGGGACAATACGATTCGAAAGTGGAGGTTTTCGAGTTGAGTGTTTTTGATTTGACTTAGATTAATTTTCATTTTAAGATATTAATAAGTTCATATGAATGCCTAATTATTTTTAAGTATTTTGTTGGTTTTATGAAGTGTATAGTTTTTATGTTTTATTAAAAGTTGTATATAGAAAAATTCCAAAAAAATGAAGTCTTAAAATCTTGTTCCCTGCTTTTTCTTGAGCAAAGAAGAGAAAAAAGCTCTAGAGAAAAAGCAGGCATAAAAAAAGTATCAAGAGTCTTCTTCTCCCCACTTACAAAACTAATAGAGAACCTAATAACTATAATAAACACCTCCTAAAGTAATAAAAAGAAAGGAATCTAATATAATAACAGGAAAAGAACTTCCATCAACGATAATTAAAAAGGAAATCAATATTTAACAGTTAGTATTTTAAATATCCAATCTCTAGGAAGAGATTAAAGTGCTTAAGTAGGAAAATTAAGAACTAAGAAACTTATTATTGCTTGGATAAGATAACTTAGAGATTAGAATTATTAATTAAGAAAGGGAACTCCAAGCATATTGGAACATTTAAACTGAACATAGATAAGAAACAGTAAGGCTTGGAAATATCGTATAAAAACAAGAGTTGGAGTTTATTAAGCAAAAGAATATTAGCACAAACATAACTAATTAGACAAATTAGATGGAATTAGAATAAAAAGAGATTATAAATCGAAAACTAATCAGGTAAGTAAGGAAGAAATGCTACTACTGTAAGAGTAAGTGACATTTGTACAAGAATTGCTAAAAATTTTAGAATTTCAAGAACAAATTTTGGCGTAAAGAATAAGAAAAATACTAGAGGCTCTATTGCAACTAGCATGGAGATATTTACAGAAGAAAATGATGTGAAGTACCTTTTGAAATAATAAGAACAAGAAATCAAAGAAACTGAGAAGACCTTAGTGAAGATAATTTCATTAGAAAATCAAGAATGATGAGAAGTGTTGCTGATAAAACAACTTATTTTAAACGGTGTCCAGATTGGCACTGTTGAACATTTTAATTTCATTATTATTATTTAAAAGTTGTATATTCTTAAGTTATTCTTAATTTATGATTAATTTTATTATGTAGGTTATATGTTTTATATCTTGATTAGAAGTTTGCGAAAGTATGTGATTTAACAAGTGTATGTTAAATTATATTTTAAATATATTTATAAGCATTTAAAAAATTGATTAATATTTTTATTTTTTGTTATTTTATTTTAAATTGAATTTTTAAATATTAGTAATAGTAATTATTTATAACTACTTATAATAATTATTTATTATTATTGTGATTATTAAATTTTAATTTTTATGTTTAATATGTTTAGTTTCTGATTATTAAATAATTTTTCCTATAGTAAGTTTTTTATTTATCTTTTCAATTTTAGAATATGAATTTCGATAAATTAAAAATTTGTTTTTACTCAGCGTTTTACACTAGAGGACATTTTCGGGAAGAAATGATTTTTTTATTTCGGGACAAAATCTTAAATAGGAATAAAAACCCTAAATAAGAATAAAAATTTTGAAAATAGTGTTTAAAATAGTTTTGACAATTATTTTTAACAACTTTTCAGCAAATAATTTTGAAAATAACTATCTAACATCTTTTAAAATAAAACTTAGAAATTAATTTTAAAAAATTTAGAACATTTTTAAGGAAAAATTTTTGATAATTATTTAGATAAAAATTTTTACCAATAGTTTATAAATTAAGATACCAAATATTAAGCTTATGAACTTCTTAACACATTGCTAAATAAGTTTGATGAGAATTCACATATACTGATAGAAGATTTAAACACTCTTTATTAGATTTTTTAGATAATTCTGAAAAGTCATAATGGACCAATTTACTATTGTTGTATTGCTATATAGTAATTTGATTCTTTGAAAATAAAAAAATTAATTTAGGTTCAAATGTAAAGTTCGAGTATTAGTTACGCATGAAAAAGATTAAAAGTAGATGAAGGAGTTAATAAATGAAAAAAAGTAAATTTTCGTATAAAATCCCTAAAAATCTTATTTAAAAGAATCCAAATGAATCTAAAAAAACAATAAATAAAAAAGAAAAATAATATGATGAGAAACAAACCATTTAATAATAAAGTGTAAGCTAGAGGATAATTAAAGAACTAATTTTAAGCAAATTTTAACTTTTATGAAATTATGTTATTCAATCTTAAAATGACAAACATTAAATAAATCTTTAAAAATTTAATTAAAAAAATTTAACTATAAAATATCTAAGTAAGAATCGAATTTCGAAGATATAAAAAAATGATTTCATAACTTATTGATAAAAGAGAAAATAACAGTGACAAAAAGGAATTAAAAAAGAAGTTAGAATTTCAGTTTTAAATAAATTATAAAAAACTTTGAGATATGGAATTAAATTATTTTGAATAAGTAAGAGGATAGCATTAGAATGAAAAATGAAGAAGAAAAGTAAGAAGAGAAATTAGAAATTCAGTTTTAAAGGAAGTTTTAACAGCTTCGAGATATTGAATTCAAGAAGTTTGAAGAATTAAAAGGAAAGTATTAAGTATGAAAAGTAAAAAAGAAAAGTAAGAAAAGAAATAAGTATTTAATTTTAACTAAAATAGTCTTGGGACATCTTTTCATTGTTGGAATTGCTTCCTTCAATTAAAGATGTTACAATGTTATTTAAAAATTTTTCTTTTCTTCACATTTTCATCTTCTTCAGCTTGATCATATTCTTCATCAGTTTATTCCTTATATTCTTCCTTTTATTCTTCATGTTCTTCTTCCTCCGCTTTATCTTCCTCATGCTCTTCATCTTTTTCTTGATCTTTAACTTCTTCTCTCTTAGTTGCAGAATTTTCTAATCAATCATCTTTTTCCAGTTCAAATAATTCTAATCTCCTTTTAAGTAACTTTCTATGATAAATTTTAATTTGTAGATTAATGTATTCTAATTTGTTTTTTGGAAACTATTTTATATAGTTTTATTCATATGTTGTTAATCTTCTAATATCGTTTTATCCAATCTTTGCTATTATCCATTCCCAAATGTCTATATAGCAATCGCAATCCAGAATATGCTCAAACTTATCAAATTCTCCAAAATGCAATGAGGATTTTCGATGGAATAATGTCTGTTTTGAAAGTTTTTTCGAAAGTAGTAGCTTTATGTTCTGAGTTTATATATACTAATTATTCCTTTTCGATATTATTTATTTAATTTCATATAGGTAATTTACGGTTATTATTATTATTATTAAAATTATTCTATAAATAACTTTGCAGTGAGCATCCTTTTTAATCTTTAATTGGTTACTTTATAAAATTAATGTTGAATCTTACTTTTAACAATTTCGTAAAAGTATTAATGTTACTATTATATTCCTAATTATTAATATCTATTTCGTAATATTCAGATAGTCTTGCTATTTGACTCTATATTAATAACCTTCTTATCAGTTATTCTTGAAAAGAGATCCTATTGTTGATAAAGGATGATTAATACTTTCTTATCGTGTTTTGTAAAAAAATTTGAAAAACCTCAGAGTCAAAATATGCTTAGATGGCATTCAGTTAAGATCTATATAATAAGATTCATTAAAAATATTTTCATATACTTAAAAGGCTTTTCTTGCTATCATTCTCATGTTTTTATCAATTTTATTTAATGTTGCAGTAATTCCATTTTACATAGGTCAAGGTACTAATTCTCCTCCGTATTCTACTTTAGGAAGCGTGAACATTCTACACAAAGTCTTAAAATGTCAGGGTGTCACATTTTTATTCTTTGATAAAGCAAATACTGCCTTCTTTATAGCAGACAGATATTTAATTATGACCTATTTGCAGTGATTAATTAAGTCCTTTATTTAATGCAGAGTAATTCCTAAATATGAAACTTGCTATTTTTATGTTATAACCTGATTTATAATCTTCAAATTTAAATTTTCCTCTTTTCTTTGATGTTTTTTTAGAAACTGAATAGCTTCGCATTTAGAGGTATTTATTTTAAGCTAAGCTCAATTAAAAACTCTATTTGTTTCAATTATTAATGCTTATATGTTCTTTTTAGATTTTGAAAGGAGTATTAAATCATCTGCCCATCTTCTGGAAGTGAAAATTTTATTGAAGTTGTTACATTTGAATCCAATATTATTTCCTTTACTTTCTATATATCTGATAACAATATCATAATACAGTAACGCGAGCACTTGTCCATACGAACTTTATTACATTACTCCATTGTTATTTTTAAGTTTTTTAAAAAGCTTCCATTTTTAAGGAATTAAGAACTTAGATTTTAATAGAAAGATTCGAATGTTAATATCAATTCTAAAGGTAATTTAACACGCCTCAGTTGATAAAAAAGTAATCTTCTTTCTATCAAGTCAAACATTTTCTCCTAGTCAATCAAAATTGCTATTAATTTAGTTTTCTTATTGGCTTAATTCCGAAATAGATCTATAATTTATTATATTACCAAATCTACTAAGCTGTTTGTCTATTTTTCGTAAATCCCATTTAGCTAGGATGAATTAAGTTACTCTAGTATATAATATTGTATAACCTTTTCGTTAGAGCTTTATCATACAATTTCAGTATAGAATTGATTAGTGAGATTGGACGCCAATTTTTTCATTCATTTTTTGTTTACCTTTTTTAAAAATTGGAATTTTAACTGAAGTGTTAAATACGTCAGGTATTCTTCCAAGTCTAAGCATATTATTTAGAAAAGAATAAAGTATTATAGTAAGATAATTTCCTGCATACTTCAACAATTCTCCCTTGATTCCATCTGAATCTGCCGCTTTACCATTTGGGATTTCTTTTAGAATTTCTTAAATTTCTTTTAAAGTGAAAAGTTCGAAACCTTATAAGTATGATAATGGTTAGCTAATGAGTTCTTAACTATTTTAATATATTTTATTTATTCTTTGGTTACTAAAGTCAATCTATTGCTTTTTCAAGTTTAAATGTTTATTAAATACTAAATTTTCTCTTGAATTAGCAAAATTTTCTTATTTCTCTTGGTTAAAATGCATTTTATTTCTTTGTCTAGGGTTAAGAATTTCCTTGCTTGTGAAAACATATCTGTATTATTTTCATTGGGAAGAAGAAATTTTTGATTTGCTTTATTTTTCTTAAATTATCATAGGTTGCGTTTAGAATTATTTCATAATTTACTGGATTTGTTATGAAAGTTAATGACTTAGCAGTCTAAACTTTAGTAGTAGATAAAGATGAATAAAACATTTATTTTTTCGGAGGTTTAAATTAGAAAGGATAAACTTTAAAGGATATATGAAAGTATAACATATAGAATGATAGATGGAGTAAGTAAAATTTGAATCTTCCTGAAGCTGTTGATTTTCCTGTAGTTTCTTTAGAGTCTTTTGTCGTAATCGGAGGTTGAAAAAATCCATTTACGAAAAAATATTCAAGAAGAATATATAAAAGAAACAATGAATAAAGGTAATAAAGTTAAATTTTTAAAGATATTTTAGCTTTAACGGAAATTAAAATAAGAGGTGTCTATGGATAAGCTTTTGCTTAAGAATAGGAAAGAGTTTCAATAATGAGGATTGATTTAGAAAAGTTGAGTTATAGAAGTGTTAAAGGGCATAACTGAGATAATAATAATACTGATATGATTAATATTATTGATAATAAATATAGTTTTATATGTAAGTAGTTTAAATATCTATAGTAAATATGTTACTACTTATTAATATGGTTAATCTATACTTATTAATGTTGTATTTTTATAAGTTTTTTTGTATGTTTAAGTGTATATATGATGTTGATATGGTAATGTAGTTATAGCTATGTAGTTGACAATAAAGATTATTTTCCTTACTAGCTCTTTTTAAAGCTGAAATAAATAAAGAATCAAATTTTATCTAAACATCTTTAAAAATCTATTATTCAAATATTATCATTATTCAGATACTAACATACAGCTTATAACATACCAAAACATATTCAACAATGTCAAAAAACTATCTTTAATATATCCTTATATTTAAATTATACAAGTACAGATTACTATTTATCTAATCAAAACTATAATCAAATTATCATTAACCTATATCTAAATACAAGTCATTATTACTATCATACACTCTAAAATACATACTTTAATACCAACTACTAAACTTTCCTATACACATATATCAAATCAGGCCATTATAACCCCTATACTTTTTATAAAAGTTCAATCATAATAAATAAATAATAATAAATAAGAACTTACACTTGTGTGATAAGCCTTACTTATTTGAGGGTTCTCAATCGGTACCAAAATCTAACTAGGGTGCTGAAGTCCAGGTCTCAGAGTAATCCTGCCTCTATGTCGTTAATCTGGTTAGGAATTGGAAAAACCTGAAGACATGACTGAGACAAATTATATCTTTAAGTATAAAATTAAATTCGATTGTGAAATTTGGCACAAAAACTGGATTTTATTCTATTCTCTTTTAACTTTAGCCTTCGGAAAGAAATACAAGAATTTTGAGAGTAAAGGTAATAAATTTTTATTTAAAAAACTGAGTCAAAAGTGACCAAAGAGATCAGACGAAGCCAGAAAAATTTATAGACTATTTTAACAACAAAATTTGGTTTTTGTATTAATCGTGGTGAACCTAATAAAGGTAGAATCACGTTAATTTATTTATCTTTAGAAACATTCTCATCAGATTATTAAATCCTAGACTCTTTATACTTAGCAGATAAAACTTCCCTTTTAAATTTAGTCTTCTAGGTAGCATTCAAATTAATATTTACTTCTGTGATATTCGATTTTAACTTAGAAAAAGATGCAAGAGAGTAGAATTTACATAATTAAAATTTTAAGTTATCATAAAATAGTGTAATTTATTACTTAGTAGCACATGAAGGTTAATTGAACTGTCTAAATATTATGAATAATCCTTGAATTAAATTAAAAGTTCTGAAGAGCCCTATTAGAGAGTAAAGATCTCCTAATGTCAGTGTATCAGGAAAAATATTGAGACCTTTGGCATTACGGAAAAGCTCTAGTGTAGTAAAATGTATTTCTGATATTGATATTTTTGTAAGAAGAGGAGTGGTCACTGGAGATAATCCTTTTGAATTCATAAATTATGGAGTAAAAGCGTTATAGATTTGTCCTTTTGTTTAAAATTAGACTTTTCAACAGTGCTCTATGATCTTAAAACAAGTCTGAAAGCTCATTTTTACCTTTTGAATTAAAAGCATCTTGTTGAGAAGTGATGATATGGTAAGTTCCCACAGCAAATTAGGATAAAATTAAAATCCAAATTTTTATGAAGAAAATAAAGAATTTCTCAGGATAATTGATTTGGCAGGTTCTTAATTAAAGTATATTTATCCTATATAAAAAAATGTATATAGGATAATTTAAAGTTCCAATATTTAACAGTGATAAATGCTTTAAATGTGTAATAAGTCTTATTATCTAGATTCTGGGTATCAGTCAATAAAATTAAAAATTTCAAAGTTTTTCTGAAATATTTATTAAGACAACACAAAATTTTCTCATACTAAGCTGTATGTTCAGTGAAAGAAACAATCCAGACGGTTCCAAAAACATTACTATATCAGGTGTGTGGGGGAGCAGAAATTAATCCTGATTATCCGAAAGAACGTTAATAAATTTATCCTCTTTTGAACAAAATGAAGGTTTACAGCTAATTTTTAGTATTTAGATTTGAAATAAGAATGGTTACTTGGTATTTAAGATAGAGTAATAACAATTTTATAACATAAGCTTCCTAATTTGAACATTAGTTATTAAAGAATTAAATATATTAATTAAAAGTAGGTAAATTATTGTTTAAGGGGTATAAAAATAAAGATTGGCTTTTAAAATTGAATTTAATAAAATCTAAATAAATTAGGCAAAAAATAAACATTAACAAGTTTGGATTCAAAAATTAGATAGATATAACTTATATTAATTATTGAAATGATAGATAATTAATTAAATATATAGCTTTTATATATTATCGTATAAAGAAAATAATCAGTTTAGTTTTATTGAATGTAATAATTCTTAAGCTTTCTAAATTAAGCTTATATCTTATAAAAGTTAAAGATATCTTAAAATCTTATTGATATAATTGCCTGGCTTATTCTATTTATTCCTTAGACTAATTACACTTCAATATTTAAACTTTTATTTTAGTATTATTTAACTTTCTAAATCTTTCTTCTGTTTCAGTATTAAGTTCCACTTACGAAGCAAATTTATCTAGCATAGTTCTTTCCTTTAAATAAAAATCTGCTGACTTATTTTAATATCATACTTTTAAACTCTCCTTTGCTTCTGTTTGACTGTAGTAGAATATTACAAAAAAGCATTTTCTCCACCAAATTGCAAAAAAGTCTATCATTGATATTTAAAGGCATAACTGTAAATCTAAATTTAAGACTCTTTAGTCGAAATTTTAAGCATTTGCTTACTTTATTTGGCTACCTTTAAGCAGCTTAAGCAAACTTATGGATTTAAGAAGCAAAAATAATTTTCCTAATTTTGTTTGCTGAAAGATATTAAGTTTCAGCTAAGAGTCAATAAAGCCAAAATTTTATACGAGACGCTAAATAAAAATTTGAGAAAGATCTTAGAAACTAGCTATCTAAAATGAATAAAAACGATGCTTTTCATATTTATAATGGCAATATGCTATTTTTGCTAAGAGGAGATAAAGATGTTTTGCCATAAAGATATTTAAATGGCATGATAAGCTGAGTTATTAGAGATACTAAAGGGATAAATATATCTTTTACTGCTCCTTTCTCAAACTAATAAATAGTAGATATAATCTAAAAGACACTAGAATCAATATAAATGGTGTTATATAGATTGTAGTAGAGGTGTAAAATAGGAGTTAAATGTGCTAGATAATGTTAATCTGGATAGTTATATTAATAGAAAGTTGGTTAGTAAGACATATTAATGAATGATATGTTTTACATCTTTATAAATTAGGCTAATAATTTAAGTTAGATACTATTGTTTTTATCCCCTGTTTTATCTCGCTTACAAACTGCACATGAAAAGGAATAGATAAGGTTAGCTCTGTATTATATGGAATTGTATTTTGGAATAAGTTTGATGAGGATTGTAGGTGTGGACTGGATATAGTATTAATAAGTTGATTCTTTGAACTTAAGATTAAATTAGAAGTTATCTTGCTTAATTAACCTCTCTTAAGTATTTAAGATTAATTAAAATTAATCTAAACTTCTTAATTAGTCTCAACCAATA
The DNA here is from genome assembly GCA_946699065.1 of Loxodes magnus. Classification (NCBI taxonomy): domain Eukaryota; phylum Ciliophora; class Karyorelictea; order Loxodida; family Loxodidae; genus Loxodes; species Loxodes magnus. The sequence continues at coordinate 91,079 of CAMPDV010001541.1, forward strand.
CACTATAAGGATAAAACCACTTTACAACACCATTCATTATCAATTCAAATCACTACACCAATATCATACCATACAGTTTAACTGCCTCCAATTAATTACTCTAAAACTATCTTACATCATAACCAAATCTATAGCATACACACACCAACTAACTCAAAACTAATTTTTAAGAACTAGCATACAACTAAGACTAACCATTAGAAAGCTTAGTCTCTTCTTAAACAACAGAAACTAATTAATTAGCCAACTAATATTAGGCTACAGCTCATTACTGATAGGTCTCTTAGTAGCTTAGTAGAAATAAAACTAAGAGATTAAGAGTTAAGATAGCTTTATTTAATCAAGTAATGCTAATACATTTTCTGAGAACACTTCTTTAGATGTTAATAGACCTTAAAGAAAAGCTCTTAGCAAATCATAACAGATAGATGCTTCAAACAAGATTGAATAAGTAGAGTAAAGAGAATCGTAGTTTAATACTTTGAATAGTACTGCAATCTGTTCTTATGATATTCAATCTGTAAAATAAAGTTAGAAGTTGATGAGGAGGAAAAAGCCTCTTTAGTGAAATAATAAGGTAGTAAAAAAGTTAGTTAAACCAGATTTAAATTTAAGCAGAAAAAGGATAGATAAATTATTTATCTTATTAGGCTAAAAATGATAAGTTTGCTTAAAGACACTTAAAAGAAGCTAAATTTATAGCAGCTACAACATTAATTTAATAGCTTTTAATCTTTATTTTTAAGAAGTTCTAATTAAAGCAATATAAAAGAGAATAAAACAATAAGCTTAATAAAAGAAATAAGTCTTTATCTATAACAGATAGGTAATACTAGTATAAAGCTTTATTAAACAAACTTAACTTTTACTCTTCAAAACATAAGAAACAGAAAACATTCAAGTACTTTCAATTTTTAAGAAGTAGGAATAAAAGCTAGTTATGAACTATAATTTAGCAAAAATTTAAGACTTACAAAATAATAGTAGTTTCTGAGTACAAAATTAGATATAATCACAAAAAAGCAACTAATTGAAAGATGTAAAATAAACTCTAAGAAATTAGCAGAGATTGAAGGATTAACAAAGGCATATCAATGAAGACCCGAATAAATAAAGGCAAATTAAATTTCATTTAAGTAAGGTAACGGATTCTATATTAAACAATGTCTAAATAAGTTTTGCTATAAGATAATAGATTTAATAAGAAAATTAAAAACAGGTAGAGCAGCAAATAGTTATTGAACAATTATGAATAGCTTCAGCTATATAATGCTGAATAAACGAATTAGAAATGACTAAAAGAAAATAAACTAAAGAGATAGTTCTAGGTAGAATGAACGTGAGTTTTGATCTAAATTTAAATTTAAACTAAAAGAGTTTTTTGACGTCTTTAATTGCAAGAATTGCTTCTTTCAATTATAGACGTTAGTAAATGTTTTTAAATTGTTTTTTAATCTTGCTTACATTTCATCATTTTTCTTTAATTTTTTCTTCTTTCTATTCATCTTTAGCTTCTTCCTTTTTTGCTTTCTCCATTTCTAGAATCTCAAGTCTCCTTGTCATTAGCTTCTTATGAAATATTTTGATCTATAAGTCTAAATACTCCAATTTAGACCTTGAAAATGAATTTAGATATTCTTGATCGTATAGTATAAGGCGCCTTAAGTCATAATTTCCGATCTTTTCCGATAATCAATTAATTATATTAGAATAGTTCACACATTTAAAGATATGCTCGAAAGTTTCATACTCTCCACACATACAAAAGGGATTATCAATGGGGTAATGACGATCTTAAAGATCCTTACGGAAATTATAAGTTTAGGTTCTAAGTTTATATATACTGATAATTTCTCGTCTATACTATTTGCTTAATTTAGTATAAGTAATTTGTGGAAATTGTTAAAGATTACCAAATTATTCAGTATATACTTTAGCTGTTTTCATCCTCATAAATTTTTTAGTAGCTACTTTGTAGAAATATTGTTATATTTTTTCTCTTACATGTTTAGTAAAAGTTTTAAGATTGGTATTATTCTATTAATTCTGCAGATCGATATTATAAAGGTCTGATAATTGCTACACTTAATCGTAGTATTGAAATCCTTTTTTCCATATATTAATGAAAAGAGAGCCTATTGTTGATCTTGGAAAATCAATACTTTCTTATTTAATTTTATGGTAGAATCTGAAGAATTTTATAGCCATAATGTGCTTAAAGGGTAATCAATTCAGGTCTATATAACATGATTCATTAAATGTTGAAGTTGCTACTTAAAAAGCTTTTCTTGAAATTAATCTCATGCTTGATTCTATTCTGTTCAAAACTCCAGTTACTCCTTTTTGAATACTTCATGGTACTAAGTCTCCTCCATATTATGCTTTAGGTAATGTAAAAAGTCTACATAAAGTTTTAAAATGTCAAGGAGTTACATTCTTATATCTCATCAGTTAAAAATCAGCTTTCTTCATTGCAGCTATATATTTGAATGCAACTTCTTTGCAATGGGGATTCAAGTTCTTCTTCTGATGTAGAATAACTCCTGAATATGTTACTTGTTCTTTTTAAGCAATTGGTTAATTTCCTAATCATAAATTTAAAATTTATTATTTCTGATTCTTCTTTAGAAATTAGATGCATTCAGATTTGGTAACATTAATCTTTAAATGTGTTCATGCAAAAACTTTATTTGCTTCATTTATTAAATTCTACATCTACTTTGCAGATTTGGAAAGAAGAATAAGATCATCTGCCCATCCTCTACAAGCGAAGCTAATACTTGAATCCTGGCATTTAAATCCCAATTAGTTACTTTTACTTTCCAGATATCTAATTACTATGTCATAATACAATAATGCTAAAACTGGTCCATGAGAACTTCCTTACATAACTCCATTGTTGAATTATAAAGTTCTGGTGCTCTTACCATCTATGATAAATGAAGAATTTAGGTTTTTATAAAACGATTCTAATGCTATTATTATTCCAAGTGGTAGTTTAACTCTCTTAAGTTAATCAAGCAAGAGTCTTCTTTCTATTGAGTCAAACATTTTTTCAACGTCTATCAGTGTTGCTATCAATTTAGTCTTACCTTTAGCACATTTCCGATAGTTATCAATTATTTGTTATATTATTCAAATTTATTAAGTTGTTTATCTGTTTTTCATAAATCCCATTTATGAAGGGTGAATCAAATTTCTCTAATAAATCAGATTGTATATTCTTTTTGTTAAAGCTTTATCATATAGTTTTAGAATAGTATTAATAAGAGAAATAGGTAGTCAGTTTTTCCAATCATCTTTATTTCCTTTTTTAAATATTGGAATTATCACCGATATATTTAATTCCTAAGGGATTCTTCCAAGTCTTAGCATATTATTCAGAAAAGAATGAAGAATTATTAATAAATATTATCCACCATATTTCAGAAGTTCGCCTTTTATTCCATCTGGACCAGCTGCTTTTCCATTCGGAATTTCTTTTATAATTTCTTATATTTCTTTTATGGTAAAAAGATCAAATCCTTACAAATACGAGAGTGGATAATCTTTAATTTCTTAAATATTATCGTATATTTTATCTATTTTTTAATTACTAAGATTTATCTATTCTTGAGTTAGATTAGAATGCTTGTTAAAAACACAATTTTCCCATGATTCAATGAATTTATTTTTGATTTCTTAATTAAAGTTCATAGTATTTCTCTTCAAAGGATTTAGAATTTTCTTAGCTTGTGAAAAAATTTCCTTAGAATCTCCATTAAGAAGTAGAAATTTCTTTTTTGCTTTGTTTTTTTTAAATTTTCATAGATTATACTTGAAGTCTTTCCAAAGTCGTTTTGCTTCCTCATGAAGATTAGTTACTTGCTAGTTTATTCTTCCAAATTTTACGTGAGCTTCCTTATATTCTGAGTTAGCTCTTTTTGCCTCTATATATTTCTTTGTGAGAGCTCGAGGAAGTTTGTTATAATTTGAGTCTGGAATAAACGAACCTAATGTTTGATCAGCATTGTCTTAAATATTACTTTTGATGCATTCATATTAATCTTCAAGATTATCTTAATCTATTTAAAAGAATTCTAGATAAGTTTGTAGGAAAGATTCTTAATATTTTTGCCTATCTATTGCATCTTATAACCTATTTATTTTATATTTTCTCTGAGTTATCTTTTCCCAATAGACTATAGAATTATTGATAAAGTCGACAGTGATTGGAATATGATCAGAAAATAAACTATTATTATGAGCAGTGAAATTTGCAAATTAATTAACGTTCAAATGGTTGTTTATAATGATATAATCATTACAATACGTTTTTCCTGTTCCTTTGTGAATACATGTATTAATGTTGCTATCATTCACTATCTCAAGATAGTTTTATAGTAAGAATTCTTATAGCCTAATAGTATTATCATAAGCATTTTCAGGATTATCACCGAAACCTTATAAAAGAGCATTAAAATTTCCCATTAGTATATGTGGATTATCATTATATAAATTCAGCAATGTATTTAGTTGTTCATAAGCTAAATCTTTAACATCTTAACTTTTTCCATTATCAGGCATGTAACAAGACGTGATTAAAATATTATCTAGTTTAATTGTTATGAATCTGTTTATTTCTTTTTCAACTTATATATGTATTTCTGTACTATGAAATTCTTCTCCTACAATTAAGCATACACCTCCTCTTTTTCCTGAGTTCTTAAAATATGTTTTAAATCCATTTATCAATATTGGAGGAAAATCATCTTTTTATCAGGTTTCGTTTATTGATAAAATATCTATACTGTTATCTCTGATAAATTCTTCAATATTCAAGCACTTGCTCGCTATTCCATTAATATTTATATGTTCCATCTTTATTTTTTAAATTTATTAGTCCTTTCTAATTTTTTCCGAGCCTGCAGATAGACCACTTTCGTAAATGCAAATGCTTTTCTATCCTTATTGGTTAATCTAAATATGTACTAATCTTTTTCCATACTCAGGATGTTAATGAAAATATTGTATCAAAATATATATTACTTACGTCGTATATTTTTTAAGTAGCTTTCTATCTATATCAATTTTACTTTTCACACTATCACATGTACCTTATTCTAAATCTTAAGTAACTGTGACATATCTTATATATTGTACATTTCGTACTATGGACGTCTTCAAGTTTCGGATTTAATAAACTTTTAAAGTTATAGACTAGTCAGATTGAAATAACATATTATTTAATCCCACTCTTTTTTATTATTATGTTTACTCATGCGTTTTGCTGGCGGAATTGTTTTATCTTCTTCTTCCTGTTTCCTTTTAAGAATATTAAGATTAATATTGGAAGATAAGGTTTAATTCTGATAAATAGCATCGATCGAATCTGTTTAGTTTTATTAATCTTTTTTTAATCTTTTAGTAGAATAATTAAATATATCTGTTTTCAAATTTTAATTAAGTTTTTAAAACACTTCTATTTTTATCTCAAGTTTCTACATATTTTGGGTACTTTAAATGAATTTTAAGTTGAGTTAGTGATATTAATGCTATAGTAAAACAAAATCTTCATCTGGCAATTTTATTTGACAGTATTAGTTATTATGTTATGTTATAATAGTATTAGTTTATGCTACCTATTAATTATTTTAAGTTTACATTAACTTGTCTTGCTTGATTATATTTGTTTGAGTAAATTTTTGACACAAAAAAGCTGTTTATTATTTATTTATATTATCTGTTTAGATAATACTATCTTTTGTTTAAATATTTCCATATAATGTCTAGGTTTATGCCTCTACAAATTACTTCTTCTAAAATTACTATTAATTACTAATTTCTTTTGTATGTTAGATTTAATTCTAAAAAATTCTTTATATATTTGAATTTCCTTATTTTTTAATAGAATTTAATTTTGAAAAGCTATATTTATTTCATAGTTTTATTATCTTTACTTATCTAATTCGATTTTAAAAGTTAAAATTTCCATTTAAGCTTTCTATTCTTAATCTATAAATTACTTATTTTAGTTTTATAATTTTTAATATTAAGAATATAACTCTTGGAGTTAAATTTCGGTTATTATTTTTTATTAGGTAATTTGTTGAAGTAAATATTAGTTCTATTCTAATATAGTTTATTGATATCTTTGCTAAGCTTTATTTAGAAAGTTATCTATTTCAATTTAAGTAAAATTTCAATTTTATTAAAGTTTTGGCATAGTGAATTATTTACTCCTATCATTTAAGCTTAAGTAAAGCTTTAATTAGCATTGGCTTCAATTTGAATCTCTTAATTAGATTATATTTCATCTATTGAATTGACTTATCTCTCATAGTTTTTCTATTATATCTAAATTTTTTGAGATATACTATTTATTTAATCTGTTTAAACTATTTAGTTACTGTAATAAGTGGAGGAGTTTGTTTAAGTAATTTTATGAACTAGTTATTTTGATAGCATTTTTTTGTGATATTGCTATATATCAGATTTGATTGACTAAAAATTGTTCTATAATAGTTTATATTTCTAATAAATTTTGTTTATATAATTTTTATGATGTATTTTGGATATTTCTTAGTTACTTATCAATGTTTAAATATCTCGTTCATATTTTACTTTTATATTAATTAGCATTTCATTTAATTATTGGTTCTTATCTATAAGTCTTTATATATTATGTTTAAGTTCTTTTATTTCTAAAGTAAATAAGTTCTCATTAGACTAATTAATTATTTGATTTTATATTACATTTCTTAAATCAGCAGTTTAATTTTAAGGTTGTTTGCTCTAAAAATCAGGTAAATAATGATTATTTGAATTATCAGGATTAGTAACATTATTTTATTTCTGACTAATTTCGTTATTTGAAATTTAATAGAATTGTTAATTAGTATTATTCAAAAATTAATCTTAAGTTTATGTTATTTTTGACTACCATAAAAGGATATCTTTATTTGAATTTTAATTAGGATTTGAAGGTATATCTTTTGAATTCTAACTATCTAAGATAATATCTTATTTTTGGAAAGATTTCTTAGGTAATTGTTTCGTATCTTTCGCGGTATTATTTTAGGCGGTTAATCTGTTCATCTATTTATAGGTTGATTTCACTTTCATAATACGCTACAATTAATATCCACGTTGAAGAGAGTTCCTAAGTAGTTTTAGTGGGACGCGTATGAATTTGTTTTCCAGTTTTTGACTACAATTTTTAAGTAGTTGTCTTAATAAATTCATTATTAGGTTTACTTATTTAATTTGTAGTTACTCCAAATCTTTCGTTCGGAGATTTTAATGCACCTGCCTATGCTTTTCCTATGAATTTGCAGCTTCTTTGAAATTAATTAAAGAAGAGTCACTATTAAAAACTAGTGAATTCTATATTTCGTCCATTTACACTAGGAATAATTTTAGAAAATCTCATTATTAATACATTTTACAAGACTTTAAAAAAATGTTAAATTGCTAATTTTTTGTTCACCAGGCAACATACGTTAATTTAAAAATTTATAATAGTTATCTATTAAATTTATCTATAATTAATCAATATTTATTATAGTTTAAAATAATTAAAAAATTAAAGGTCAAGAATGATTAAAGTGTAAAGTTAAGGAAGATTATTATTCTTAAGGAATTAAGAAATTGTTATATTTGAATAATTTAAATTTTGTATGTATGTTGAGGTAATAAAGTATTAGTTAAACAGTTACTTTATTTATATTTATAAATAAATAATATTCATCATTTTCAATTTATTTAATCTTATTTCTAAATGTATTAAAATTTTAGCTAGAATAAATATTATAATTGATCTATTTGTAAAAGAATTTTCCTTTTTTATTTTCTTATGTTTTTTAATTTGGTATTATTTAAGATTTGGAAATGTTATTTATTTAATTTTTATTTCTACAAAAGCAAACTTGTTGCTATTAATTGTAAAGTAATTCTTAATATAATATTTAATCAATTATAATCATAATAAATTATCGGATTTCCCCTTTAATAGGATCATCAAAGTTTTAGTTAACTTTTATTAATAATAATATACAGTTAAAAATGGTAGCAACAAGAAAATACTTTCTAGATGCCAGGAGTTAAAGAAGCCAAGAGTCGGTGGGACTCATTAAGTAACTCCTCCGCACAAGCCTTAGAAACACGACTATGAAGCAGGATTAACCTAAAACAAAGTCCTGAAGAAATAGAAACTTAACCAAACCTAATCACCTTAAAAAATCAGACCTTTCAAGCACAAGAGGAAGATTATTACCAAGTTGACTACGAAGAATGAGATGTCCCTTACGTCGTCGAAAAACTACGTAAGCTAGTGGGAACTCTCAGGTTTGAGAATATACAAATGCGGGAGAGACTTGAACAAATCTCGTAAGAACCATTAGAGTTCCAATAAATGTAAACTGTTATTTATTAACTTAAAGAAGAGATCACCAAGATGAAAGGATCCTAAGTGGAGTTTCCTGGAGTGACAGATAATTTCCAACCTCAACTCCAACTTCAACATTAGATTCAGCTAGACAAGATGAACATGGAACCTATCGCAATACTTTCCGTCCTTGCTGTAAAAAAAATCATAAAGAACAACAGCCAAGACAAAAAAGAGTGTTCAAAAGATGTTATTACTGTATGTAGACGAATCACTTAATAAGACAATGTTTAGAGTTCAAAAAGTGCAAAGAAAAAATCAAGATAATTATGGAAGAGACTAACCAAGATATATTACTCGAATAGATAATTCTACAGGGAAAAGATATTCAAGAAACTGGCAACTCCAAGAGGAACTTTGCCTTTAACAATAATGTAGGCAGATCCCTCTCAGCTTTTTAACATAAAATCAGAGGTTAAATTTTATTAATTAATTAAGTATAAAAGTTTTATTAATCAGTTTTTTATGAAATGTATCTTGTTAATTCCTAAATTGTTGATAAATTTTTTTATTCTTTCTTTTTAGCTCAGTTCTCTTCTAGCTCTTTTTAAGAATATTCTACTTGTAACTCTTTTTATCGTTTTCTTCATTGGTATCTTATTTTCTTTCCTTTTTGATTCATGTAATTCTATTTCATAGTGAAATTTTCTTCTTTAAATTTAACTTTCTCGTGAGCGATATTTAACACTGTTTGTTCCCTAGTCTTTTTTCTTCTATTATCGAAATTTTTTATTTATCGGCACTGCTTTGCCACGTATACTAACCTTTTACAGAATCAACATCTTAATATAAGTCTCTAATTATAAATGTAAACTAACTTTTGCTCTTTCTTAATATCCATAGAGTCTTCATTTATTTAGTTTTTTTGGGATTTATTATCCAAGAACAGCTGCTAAATCTATTTTTAAGTAGTCAGAAGAGATTTAATTAATTTTATAAATTATAGCATTTACAGAACAAATTTTTAATTGTTATATTTCTATTTTCTTTCTATCTTTTATTAATTTGTTAGCTTTTCAATCCATTCTTCAAATAATTAGATTATTTTTTAATTTGATTCCTAATTTATTGTTCTTGTGTTACTTTCTTCAATTTATTTTAATTAAGTTACATACTTAAAACTCTTTCTTCTTTGAATACTAAATGTTAGGGGTTACATTTAGTAAGCTAATAATTTTAGTTTAAACTTTGTTATTTTTTAATTTTGCTTATTAATCTTATAATGGTTTAAATAAACATATTCTACTTTTAATTTATTGACTTTAAGTAATAGTAATAATATTATATGATTAAGTACTTGTATATTCTAGTAATATTCTTTTACTAAGAATACTAAATTTATATTTATTTAAATTCCTAAATTAGTTATTAAGTTAATATTAAGTATTGTTTTTATTTTTTATATTAATAGCAGATTATCAAAGTTTCTTTTATTTATCAGACAATAAATTTAAAAATAGAAGTTAATATCCTTTTATTGTTTAGACAGAAACTAATTTAGTTGTTAATTCTCTATGTCTCATTTATAAGCTTTGCTATATTTTATTTAAAATGCTTATATTGAATATATAAGTATTTACTGTGATAGATATATGCTAGCTTTATAATATTTTATGTCTCTTTTAATAATAATGCTTAATAAAAGAGTAATAAATGCTTACAATTAGATTTTCCTTAACAAGTACTTAGTAAAGTATAATGTTCCTATTAATTGATGGAAAAGTAAGAATATTAGATATAAGCCGCTAATTAATTTTTGTTTAATAACTATAGTTTAAGAGAATAGAAAAGTCTAATATTTAAAATACATCTGCCCGTCATCTATTTCTTTCATATCATTCTATTTTGTTTTTGCAAATAATTCATTTTTTTCTTAAGGTTTTTAATCTTATTTACTGTGATTAATGGTTACATATATACATAAATCTAATTAAATAACTTTAGAATAATTTCCAAATTATTTAATATTCTTATTTTGCATTTTAATATCTCAAAACTTTAGTTTTAAGTATTTTATTGAAAATATAACAAAACTATATACCCTTGTTTTTTATAATTTAATGAAAAATTCAGTGAAGAAATATATGAAAATTCACTTTATTGTAAACGTATTTTTCTACTATTATTTAATACTTTTAATTATTTTGAATTCTTTTATGAATAGGCCAATTAATTTTTCAAAAATGTTCTTATTAAATAAAAATCTGATCGAAAGCAATTTTAATATTTTTATGATTTAAAATATTTTTCTTCTTTTTATTTTAGATTTAATTTAATTTTGTTTTTCTTTCAATAATTTTGTTAAAATTTTATAATTGAAAGTAAACTTTTTTTAGTTTAAATTAAAAGTTTTTCACTTAAAACTTATTTTTAATATTTTTTATATTGAAATTTTTTTATTTTTTAATTTTTAAGTTTTAATTTTTTATATTTAAAAATTTTTTAATCTTATATTTTATTTCATTTTTATTTGTTTCATCTATATATTTTTAATAGTATTTATACTTTTTTTTCAATCATTTTTAAATTCCTGAATTTTTGTCTTTACTATTTGAATTTTTAACTCTAAAAAGAAAATTACAATATAAAAATCATTAAGCATAAATTTAATGAAAGCAAATTTTAATTTTAATTATCTTACAAATATAAATACAAAATTTATGGCTTGGATTTTTTGGAGGTATTTAACCTCTTTTCCGACATCCTCTGGATTGTCCTAGAGGCTAATTTCTAAAGTTTGAAAATTTCTCAACTCTTCTCCTTGATATGTATTTTATCCTTGATGTATCTTTTGCCTAGATAGTGATTGGTATCTATTTTCTTGTACATTTTCCCGAATTTGTTGTATTATATATTTCTCTTTTTATTTTTATCTGATAAATTATTTTCTTTTTGTTCTACAGCTTCTTCTAGTAGTTTCAGAACTTTTAATAATAATGGATAAAATTGTTTAGAGGTCTTCTTAGATTTTCACCAATTCCCTCTTTCCAACCAGAATAGTCTGGTGAATAAAAAGAAAAGTTTATTGTTTCATTTCTTTTTTTCTTGTCTTAAATCTTGTATTTCTCTTCTCTCTCCATCTTTCATCTATCTACCTTGCTACTATTCTTTTGGCGCTTGTCTCTTTAATTTGATAAAAAGATCCTCTCTCAGTAATATGAATTCTTTCTGTCAGTCTCTTAACTCTCTAATTAAATTCATTCTTGAATACATAGAAATTTCTACACTATTTGTATTAGTGTTCTTTTTTCTTGTAGTAATTAGCACTTTCTACTCTTCATTGTATTCTGATAAATTTTTGGTCTTTTTTCAATTTCCATTTGACAACCTTGCTAATTGTTTTAAAATTATTCTTAAATTTGATTTTGCCCCAATATCGCAATTGGTCATGGCTATTATGCACGTTCTGTTTATTTAATTAATTATGATTATGAGTTTAATTCCATTTATTATATTTACTAAGAGTAGTCAGTTTGAATATTTCAATAGGCATCTATTTCTCTTTCTTATTTAATTAATCTATCTTCTACGTTTTCACGATTCTCTAAATATTTGATTTTACTCCTTAAGCTTTTTAACCTCATTAAGCAAAATTTTTACAAATTCTGTAAGTTATTCAATGCTATCGATCCTCATTAAGATTAATTAGAACTCTTAATTAAAGTAATATTTCTAGCTTTTTTCTATAGTCGTGTTTTAGAGATGCTGTAATAATATCTTTTCATTTCTTATTTAGGTTTAAACCTGCAGTTTTTAACCTTCTATTATCATTGGTTTATTTCACTATTCCTTTAGTTTCATTTAACGCTGCAATTTTTGTTGATTTATTCTATTTTTTCTATCTTTTTACTCAGTTCTTTCTTCTTCTATTGCTATTTCTATACTTGGTTGTTCTGTTCTTGTGAAATATTTCAGGAGACTTAAGTCATGAATCTCGATTCTTCCTCCTCTACTATTTCAAGTTTTTCAAAAATCTCTTATTTCTTTTTTTTTCTTTATTTTTTTAACTTTTTCTGGAGATTCAGTTCCATTTTTATCAGCTAGCCATAGATTTTTTACTACTCTGTGGTGAAATTTGAGTTTCCCATGCGTATAATAATTTTAACCAATTTTCTAGGTTCTCTTCAGTGATGGAACTTTTGATCTATGGGTAACCTTTTAGGAACCCTTTCCCTGGTCCTAGTTTTTCTAAGATGTTATTAACTCCTGTTATCTTAATACCTATAATTAACTTTTCAAAGCTCAAGCATTTAATTATTTATACTCATAAAAAATAAAATAAATAAAAATGATTATAGAGCGCGTAGCACCTCATTGGCGCGCAGCTCTTTCAATATTAATATTTAATATTAAGGAAAATGTTCTCATTGTTCTTGCTAAAATTCTAGAGGTCCGATGAGTTATGTCAGCTTCTCCAAATGGGGAATCTTCTTATCAAATTTATTCTTAAATCTTGAGTCAAATGCTTCAGTCTTCTTGAATAAGGTCCAAATAAGAATTAGTTATTAAGTCGGTAATTAGAAGGCTCGTCAGTCAAACTTTCATATTGCTAGAGAGTTTTCGGGGTAAGTTAGATATGTCTCAACGGAGCTTATCCACCCTTCCCCGTGGTGGCATCTAGTGCGAGATTACTCGCAATGCAGTATACACTGCACCAGATTACCTACTAATTTGTCTGACGCGGCCGACATCCATTTTATATAATATATAATAAATACGTAAAAATATTAAAACTGACATTTGAATTAATAAAGAAGAAGTTGATGCAAAAAAGATAAAAGCAGTAAAAAGCTATTTATTCATATAATTTAATGAAGAGACTAAATATAACAGTAGAATAAATCAAGATATCAATCTAAAAGTGAGATCTATACTCATTTAAAGCATATCACAAACAAAAAGCAAACAATCTAAAATTTAGCAATAAAAGCTAATAGAACTGGGAGATAGGCATGAAAAAGTATAAGAAAATTGGCAAAATGCAATTGAAAATCAAAAAATGACAAGCATAATAGCAGGAAATAGAGGATAAATAGACCTGGAACAAGATAATGTTCCTGCACAAGAAATTATCTTAGTTAATTATGAAGAAATGCTATTTCTTGCATAAGCGAAAAACACCTTTATCAACAGTACTAATTTTTCTATAAAAGGTAGAGCTTATTGAGAAGAGAGATACTGATTAGAAAAGAAAATATCATAATATTTTAGGAAGATGTTCTGCTATCCCTAGAGAATTATATATAAGAAGAAATTGACACTTAATCGGGAATTAGAACAGTAGAGAAGAGTAGATTGGAGAGTAGAGTAGTTCTATCACTGATAAAGATTGACTACTTGGAAATGGGTTGTAAATCCCAGAAAATGAGTAAACTTCTTACATTTAGCCTATTTTAATGTCAATATTGCTTTATAATTATTTTAATTATATTTATTAAAAAATTTAAATTTATTTATTTTAGAATTAACTAAAGTCTCTTTAATTAAGTAAAATACTTATTACTATATAGCTTGTCTAAGCTATAGAAGGTTATAGATCTAGTTATGATTATACCTTATATTGAGAAATAATTTTTATCTTATTATAAAAATATAAACTATAAATGCTAGTATGAGCAAATGGACAAGAAATTTAATGTCTCTCAACTATTAAAGATATAAAATAAACTTTAGACTACTTGTTATAAATTCTAGTTACCTTATATATTTACCACTTTATGATTAAGTAAGTTAATATTTTACTTAATTAATCCTTTTGCTTTCGTTTTTCTTAGAAATCAATTAAGCTAAATAAAATGGAAAATATCAAATTCTAGCAACCCAAAAATACTTGTTAACTATGAATCTAAGGCTTAGCTATGTTTAAAAGCAAAAAAAGGATACTGAAGAAGATTATTTTATCTACTAAGATGTTTCTACAACTAGGATCACGAGATATAGTGCACTGATATTTCTACTCCTGAAATTGAATAAAAGCAAAGTCTAAATAAAATGAGTTCTTACTAAAAAGAACTTAATAGCTATGATTTTTCGCTTTAAGACTTCTGCTTTCGATTAATTATACTAAATCACCATATATACTCTTATAAGATATAAAGTTATTTCCTTAGAATTAGAATCTCTAAGTAAATAAGAGAATGATACTTACTTTTGTTTAAACCAGGAATTATAGAGTATGAACATGAGGTAAATTAAGTGTAAGTAGATTTATTATAAAAGAAGAAGCAGTTGATTGAACTAACATTGATACAGTCTTAGCTTAAACTAAAATGATCTAAATGCATCATTAAGCGTAAATGAGATTTCTCCAAAATCTAGACTATTATGTATGCATGATTTTCTAAACTTAATATTAACATTTTCTAGTTAAGAATTTTAAATTGTAGGCTTATTATTTTCTTAAATTAATTTAGTATCTCAAATGTTTTAGATGACTAAGCTACTAATAATCTAAAGTTTGAAATATCAGAAAATTATGATATTTAAACTTAGAATTGCAGATATTACTTATCACATCCTACACTTTCTACCTAATAATTTATGCTTATAATGGCTTATGCTTTTAAACATTTCTATACATAATTTATTTTATTTTGTATTTTTAAATAAATTTAAGTTATTAGGAGCAAAAGTTGGTAAATTAAGAATCATTTTAAATAATTTGAGTTTAAATCTTACGCTATACTTAGCAAAAGAACTTTTTTGGTAATTACAATTTGTTTTTCACCTAATCTCCTTATATATTTTTGCTTTGATTGCTTAATAATTTAATATTTAATTTAGATTTTTTAGGATTTTTCTTTATCATTTTTAAATTTCTATTCTTAAATCATTTTTAGTTCTTCATTTTAAAAATCAGCAAAAATTCAAAAAATTTCTATTTATAAAGAATAGTTTTATAACTATAACGAAATTATCAAGATTTATTATATGTTTTAACTTAGACATAAAGATAGCCTAAGTTATTTACTCCAGGTTCTGTTAACATTTCTATTAAAACTTTGGTTGCTTTTGATTTTACTCTATTAAGTTTATTGATATAGTTAACTCAAAATAGAAGCTTAAACTTATGAAAATGATTTAATTTATCTAAATTATTTTAATTATACTTAATAGATTTAATTAATAAATATAATGATAACTATAACTCTAATTCTAATGCTTATATGTTTATAAATTCTAGCTCATAGAATATTCTTAGCTTCTATAAATCTAAGAATATAAATTTAAACTATTTTTATTAAATAATCTTCTAATTTACCTGCTTTAATCTAAAGAAAATTATATTATAATATTTCTACAAATCTAAAGTTTTTAAGTTATATGATTGCTTAAAAATATTGAAAAACTCCATTTGGCTAAATAAACATTCTATCTAAATAGATGATTATGACTTTATTATGAAATTAGATTTTAATTCTTTTATTTTTAAGAATTTGGTCCATTTTTAATTTTTTTAGTTATTTCTGTTTTAAATATTTTGGTTCTGTTTTTTAAATTTAATTTCAAAGAGTAATTATTCATTCAAACCTTAAATTTTGCTTAATATCAGAAATAGAATAAAGATCAGAGTAAATTTCTTTTAAAATTTTCTTTCACTTCACCCAGAAATGAAGGAAATTTAAAAATGCTAGCTTATATAGGAGTATTTAAAGCTTAATATATATTATAGAATTATTATATTTAGTATTTAGATTCTAACTAAAAT